>PISX010002418.1:0-161556 GCA_004024625.1 Mellivora capensis | reverse complement strand
TCCCAATGCGTCTCCTCTGGTGGCTCCCTCCCCCTTTTGTTTATCTTCCGATACCAGTCCGGTGTTCCCGCTCGGCTTTACCTGCCCACTGGCGTCTTCTGCCCCCGTAGAGATCCTGACATCCCACTGGCGTCTTCTGCCCCCGTAGAGATCCTGACGAGTAGAATTTTGATCTCAGGCTGATTTCATGAGTGATCAGTGTTCCTTGGTAGGTAATCAGCTCACTTTAGGGGACAGGTTGAACCAGAGCATCCTCCCGCCATCTTGTCTCCCCAAAGGCACTCTTTATATCTTTTATTTCTACCCTTTCCATTTGATTTGTTCTTAGAATTTTTATCTTGGCTTATTTTACTCATCTGTTCTCTCATGTGGTCTACTTTATCCACTAGAGTTCTTAACATATGAATCATAAGTATTTTAAGTTCCCTGTGTTATAATTCCAATATCAGTATCACATCTGAGATGAGTTTTGATGCACAACCTTTTCAGATTCTGTTTCTTTCTTGCCTTTTAGTATGCCTTGTAATTGGTTGAAAGCTGGGCATGATGCATGCAGTAACAGGAACCGAAATAAGTAGGACTTTAGCGTGCAGTATTATGTTGATTTAGCTGGGAGTTGGCTTTTGTCTAATGTTTTTGTAACTTTAGGTGCCAGAGGCTTCACATTCCTCTAGTATTTTTGTCTTGTCTTCCCGCTTGACTGTGGTTCCCTTGATTTCTCCTCCTCTAAGAGAGTCTGTGTCTTGCACTTATTTCAGCTATAATCCGCACAACTGTTATGATGCTGGAGCCATGTTTCTGTGGTGCAAGGCCTGGGGAAAGGGAAGTGTTCTACCAATGTCCACTTCATCCCCAGTCTTCCCATTAACTTGCTTCTCTGGCCTCTCACCTCCATAACTGTTTCTTTGCTTAGAGTCCCTTCTTCCCTTTTGTTGAGAAAGGAAGTCTAGACAGGATCCTTTCTCCCATGGCTTCAAGACAAAGTTCTGTTAAAGTCTTTTCATCCAGGGAAGGCTCTGGTCATATTTCACAAGGATTATTCTTTCTCCCTTCCTACCAGGGTTAGGAAGGGATCTTTCTAGACCTTCACCATGTGAAGATTACTGTACATTCTTGGAAACAAGTTCTGCAAAAGTGTGGGAAACTCCCTCCCACCTAAGATAGCAACCCACAGGTTTCTTAAATCAAATTAGGCCACATTCACCCTCCAAGAGTTCACTGGAATGATCATTTAAGTGTTTCTATCAATTTCTGACTTCAATGGTCTCTGCTCTATGTAAACAGATCTTTCTTGGCTGAGACTTCTTGAATTCACTTCTCTTTCCAGATTTCAGGCAGGTCATTTGCCCTGCAAAGTCATTTCTCTAATGAGTCCACAGAAGTCATTTGGTTTTCAGTTTGCCCAGCTTTATCTTGTAAGGCTGGGAGTGATAAGTTCAAAGTTCTTTACACATCAGGGCTGAAACTGAAAGTCTCTACATTTTCTTTTGAAGAGCTGAGGATCTCATATCCTGATACACTTTTACATAGGAGGTAAGGGTGATGATTATAATTTTATTTTTTAAAAATATTTTATTTACTTCTTTATTTGAAGGAGAGGGAATGTGTGCAAGGGGAGGGGCAAAGGGAGAAGGACAAGCAGACTCCACTCTGAGTGCAGAGCCTGAAGTGGAGCTTGATCCCAGGACCCTGAGACCATGACCTGAGCCAAAATCAGGAGTCAGATGCTTAACTCACTGAGACACCCAGGCACCCCAATTATCATTTAAAGAGCGGAACCACCACGGACAATTTAAGAAAGTTCCTCACCTGGGCTGTATCATCCTCCCATACCTGTGGGTGGAGAATCATATGAATACTTTTCCCTAAGTTGGTTTTGCCCTGGAGGTATCTCTTTTTCATCAGATGCTTGAGAACAGAAAAGAATAGGACTCTTCATGGATAGGCTCTATTTAAGGATGTCACCATTATATTTGCATTTTATAATTGTTTCTCCAATGGGTGTTGTGAGCTGAATCATAGCAGAGTAATCTCTCCTTCCCACCCTCATCTCTATCTTTATTGTGTTGAGTTGAAGAATTTTAACTAACTTTATTTCCATCCACCAAAAGGATGCTTGGATTCCTGCAACCACAGCATATTTCCCTCACTAGAATGCCAAATCATTGCATTCCTTCAAGATCCTGGGTTCCAGTGAGTCCGGTAAAGCTGTGCAGGAAGACTTTTTAGGAAGCAGAGAATAGACGGCTCAGGGGTAATGATTCCCACAGCTTCCTCTGCCCCACCTCCTCCAATTAAAAAGAAAAAAAAAAAAAAGATTGATAAAACACTGTCCAGAATTTTTAAAGTCCCAGAGGGATTCTAAATGTTCACTATTATAGCACACACATTTATACACAAAGAGATTTGAAGGATTTCTGATTTCAATTAAGATTATTATCTTCTCTGAGTGATGGTTTCTCCTTTTTTTCCCTCCAGAAATCCCTTTGGCTGATCTATTTTAAAAGAGCATTAGCTAGGGATAACTAGGCTCACTTGTATTGAGTCTACTTTCCCTCTAGGTCTCTTTGTCTTAAATTCTGAAGTTTCTTTTCCTATCCTGCTAAAGGTTAGCAGCTCAAATTCAAGGACATGAGTCATTGTTACTCTTCATGTAAAAGATAAGCTCTGTAGCTTTTATGACTAAAAGTGTATAAGATTCTAGAAATAAGGTAGAAGTCAGAGAGATCACTCGGGGCTGTGAAAAGTCCTTTATTATCTAAATCAGAAGACCAAGGTCAAATTGCTTTCATGCCTATTAGTACCTGGGTTTCATTAGTTAAATTACCAAATGTCTGAGCCTCAGTTTCCTTATCTGTGAAATGGGGGTAATGATACCTGCCCTAACATCTGACAGTCATTGGGAAATTCTAGTGAATGCATAAATATCAGATCTCTGTGAAGCATGCATGCATAAATGTTTATCTTATACTTTCCTTAGCCATACTTGAACATGTTCTGAAACAAATCATGGATTCTTGCTGGTGGGGGATATCCTCCCAGACCTGCAACACTCAGTAAGATATGAGCCATGTAATGGTCTTGAAAAAACTTTCCTCAATCACAAACTGGAGAACAGTGAAAAGATTTTGATTGAGGGGAATAATGACACATCCCCAATAATATATTCAGCTTCCTAACAGAGAATATTTCCAAAGCAAAATGCTACTTAGATTCATACGTTCCTACAACAGGTTATGCAAGGCTAATGTATTGAAATTCACATTTAAAAGAGACCTATCGGGATGCCTGGGTGGCTCAGTTGGTTAAGCAGCTGCCTTCAGCTCAGGTCATGATCCCAGCGTCCTGGGATCGAGTCCCACATCAGGCTCCTTGCTCAGCGGGGAGCCCGCTTCTCCCTCTGCCTCTGCCTGCCACTCTGTCTGCCTGTGCTCGCTCTCTCCAGTGCTCTCTCTCTCTCTCACAAATAAATAAATAAAATCTTAATAAAAATAAAAGAGACCTATCGTTCATGATTTATGATAAGAACCCAGGTAACTACCATTAATAGGTATGAAATTCAAATCTCACTGATTAATGCTTTAAAGTGTTATCTTGCCACATTATTTTTAGGAAGCTGCCCTTCCTAAAATATGTTTGACCTACTATATACTTACTGTGCCAAGAATACCTGTATATACCTAATATACTAATTGACCCTGTTCTGGCCCCAGGTTTCAAATGCTCTTCATACAAGACTACAGATATGGAGTATATATTTAAAATGCATGTGGGGGTGTACAAGAGAAAGGGAAAGAGTGTGCAACTCTCTTAGTATGTGCATACTAAATGCACACATGAGTATTTCAAAATCAGTCTGATTCTATTTTTTTATATTTATAATATTCATGGTCTTTACAAAGAGTTTTCTTTTCTTGCTTTTTGCACTGAAAGGCCTCTGGCATATCAGTCCCACACATCCAGACCTCACATGGGGAATTTAATTCCAGATTACTAATTTCAGCTCATGCTAACAATGTTTTTTGATCAGTCAGTGCCTTAAAGCATCTTAGAATGAAAGGAGGTCAGTTTCTGTCTCTCTGGACTGTTGCTATTAAACTGTCCTTTGTGCTCAATCTCTCATAATATCACTGTCATAGAATATTTGCCCATCGCTGGGTATTACACTGCCTCTACCAAAGCGCACACACACACACACGAAACTGAGCTCCAGAATGGTTCGTGGACACATACCCTTGCTGACTTCAGATTCAAATGTCTAAGCCTTCTAAAATCTCAAATACTTTCCTCACATTAAATGATTTTGATCTCCAAATTCTAAGACTTATTTCAGGAGAGCAAAATGCACGGCTTGGCTTCTCTAGCCAGTGGATTCAAATACTGAGAACATATTTTACATTCTAACTGGAAAGCCTATCAATATGCTACTCTGTTTGGATGAAGAATTTAAAATTGGTCTCCCTCTTCATTCTCCCCAGTTGTTATCTGCAACTGAGTGGAAGATTTTAGGTGGGTTCTTATGATTTCTGAAGACCACTTTTTTTTTTTTTAACTGAGCTATAAGTTTCAAAAATATATTGTTAAGATCTTAAAGTTGATGAGTTTTGACTATTGAATGTACCTGTGTAATGGCTACCCAAATCAAAATATAGAATATTTCTGCCTTCCCAGAAAGTTTCCTCCTCGCCTTTTCCAGTATTCTCCATCCAGTACTCCAAAGAGGCAATTGCTTCTTGATAGTATATATTCTTTGGTGTCTTATTTATTTTGTATATGCAAAGTATATTTTTGAGGTTGGTCCATAGTGTTGTATTTCTCAGTGATTTCTTCATTTTGTTGCTAAGGAATATTCTAGTGACGTGTTACAATGTGTTTATTCAAATACCTCTTGATGGCTATTTTCTTTTTTTTTAAATTAGTTTCAGATGTAGAATTTAGTGATTCATCAGTTGCATATAACACCCAGTGCTCATTACATCAGATGCCTTTCCCAATGCCCTTCACCCAGTTACCTCACTCCTTACCCCCTCGCCTCCAGCAACCCTCAGTTTGTTTCCCAGAGTTCAGCATCTCTTATGGTTTGCCTCTCTCTAAATTTTCTTGATTGATTATTTTCAATTTGAGTCTATTATGAGCAGAGCTGCTTTCAGCTTTCTTGCATGAGTCTTGTGCAGATATGTTTTCATTTCTCTTGGGTACATACCTGGGATTGGAATGGTTGGAGTATAGGCTATGTGTATGCTTAATTTCATAAAAGAATTACCAAAGAGTTTTCCAAGCGATTTCTACAAACAGTGTATGAGCGTTTGAGTTGTTTCATTTCCTCTACCGTGTTTGATATTATCAGTCTTTCTATAAAAGCTAACCATTCCAGAATATATTAAATGGGTTTTTATTGTGTTTTCAGTTAGCATTTCCCTGAGGACTAATGTAGTGTCTTATCATAAGCTTATTGTCAGCTCATACATTTTCTTTGTGACTTATCTGTAGTCTCAAGCCTTTGGCCCATTGAAAACTGCATTTTGTTGTCTTTATTATTGTTGTTATGATTTCTAGAAATTCTTTATATATTCTGGATACAATTTCCTGGCCTAATATTAATACATTGTAAACTTTTTCTTCTTGTCTGTTACTTGCCAACTTATTTTCTTAATGGTGTTTTATTATGAATGCACACTTTTAATTTTGATGAAGTCTTAACAATTATATTTTTCTTTTATGATTAATGATTTCTGAATTCTGTTGAAGAAAATTTTGCCTAACCCAAATTTGTGAAGATTTGTTCCTATATTTTCTTCTAGAAGTTTTACAGTTTTACCTTTTAGTTCTAGGGCTCCGTGCCACCTCTAATTAATTTTTGTGCCTGGAATGAATTTGAGGTCAAGAATTACATTGTTTATTGGGCATCTATTTTTTTTTTTTTTTTAGCACCATCTGTTGAGAAGAATGGCCTTACTCCATTTCTTTAACTTGGCACATGAACACCTCCTAGCATTCGGAAATGATATTGCCAGTGTCCCCTGCATTTTCAGAGGCATGTGGTTGACTTCATCCATACGTCAAATATTACAGATCATTTCACCATGCTTTTGCATATGCAGTTTCACTTGCCACAATATTTTTTTTTTTTTTTTTTTAGCACTACCCAAAGCACAGCTTAATAGTCTCAGAAACCTTCTTTGAATTTTCCCATATGGTATAGCTAACTAACTCTTGGGTTCTTATATAGCACTGTGAATTTTCCTTTCAAAATGCTTGTCTTACTGCATGCTAATTTTCTCTTTATTTGACTATCTCCACAATAAGACAGTGATTTACTTGAAGACAGGCTTGTCTTTTTATTTCCATATCCTTAGTGCTTAGCACTATAACAGGGAAAAATAGGTAGCCACTCAATTCTTGTTGTTGTTTTGTTTTTTTTTAAGATTTTATTTTTTATTTATTTGACACACAGAGAGATAAATCACAAGTAGGCAGAGAGACAGGCAGAGAAAGAGGCAGAAGCAGGCTCCCCACTGAGCAAAGAGGGGATGCAGGGCTCCATCCCAGGACCCTGAGCTGAAGGCAGAGGCTTAACCCACTGAGCCATGCAGGCACTCCTCAATTCTTGGTTTTAATTGAATTTGTCCTGGATATTCCACAGAAACATTGGAATATCATAGGCTTTGCAGTGAGATCCTTTTGATTTCTAATCTCATTTCTGCCACTCATGAGCAATTTAAATTGGAGCAAGTTATTTAATTACTAAATCTTGGTTTATTATTCTATAAGTAGCAGATATTTAGAACTACTTTTTGGATATTTAAAATAAAAAAAGAAATGGTGTCCGGTACATAGAAGCTACTAAATAAATGAGAACTAACATATTCTTTTGGTTGAAAAGGCAAATGAGAAGCTTCTATAGGAGCTCTGCTAATTACCTACTCTGATATCTGGGGCCTTTTGACTTAGGAGTTAGGTAGAAAATGCTCTGCTATCTTCTGTCCATAAACAGAGTCACAATTTGGACACAGTATCCAAGATAGGAGTTCAAAACGGAACCTGCTCTATGACCTATTCTGTCGCTATCAAATCCCACCCAAAATATCGAAAACCAGCAGAAATCAAGTCTTGAAATAATGATAGCCCATCAATACGGAATTTCACCATGCATTCCAGAGGACAAAGCTGTAATTCTGTTGGACCTCCTGGGGACATCATCCACATCCGTGAAACATATCCCCGGAAGCTCAGAGATAGGGCTGTGCCTCTCCCCCGCAAACCCCCACACATAACTTCCAGGGACATCATGTGAGCTATTAGGCTGACAGGCCAGAAAGCCATATTCCCAGGTTGACTCCCAAGAACTTCTACCCACCACCATCTCCCCAGGTTACCTTATTTGTTCTGCATCTGTCCCACTTGGAGGCACTTGAGAAGCTTAAGAACTGCGTATTTACCCTCTGAAATGTTTTTGAGTAGCATTTTAAAAGCACTGTTTCCCCACATCGCAAACACTTATGGCGCCCATTCAGCATGGAGCGTATAAATCACCTCCTCGCTCATTGGCTTTCATGTGTGCTGAACACTGTTCTAAATTGACCTGATACCTATTAATCCTGAAGTGGACTTTTAAGATCTGAAGAACATTTAATCAATGGGGCATTAGATTGAATAAATCATAGCTGAGATGAATTCCTTAAATTGATACCATCTTTAATGAGCGTTGCACTTGATTTAATAATCTATTTATTAAATAACATAAAAAAATGGTAAATTGAACATTTGCCTCAGAGCAAGCAATTAGGGCTGTTTTCATTCCATATTTATTTTTCTGAGTTGAGACAATATTTGTTAAGTCTTAAGCATATTGAATAAATCTTGGAATCACTTTTTTTTTCAATAAGACTCTAAATATTAAATCTTAGCATTGGTTATACTCAGCTCCTTGTTAAATTATAGAAAGTGCTAACAAGCATGAAGGAAGATTTACTAATTCTATGATAACTAGTATTGAATCTCTGGTGAGTTTACCAAATCTGCATAATATTTAATGAATCTGGGTTAAGATTGGTTAAATCTTTCTAACCTCTATTAAATCCAATGAAGAATGTGTTAAAGAGGCCCTATTGCATTGAAGCAAACTTTAAAAGAATATCATATTTTTTCCCCCAAATCTCATTAAACTGACATATTGGTTTTTGGATGTCCTTTATTTCCTTTTGAATTATTGCTGGTTATTACTTACGTATTTATCTGTAAAAAGTAGCTTTCTTTTTCCCAAATCCCTTCTCCTCTGGGCTGATTCAATTCCTGAAAGCCTTGCACAAGCCTTGGGAAATTGCAGTGTGTTCTTCCAGTTGGTCCTACAAGGGTTTAGACAAACCTAAATGTTCCCAAATTGTGCTTCTGCCCCTTGTTTCCAAATCTTTGATGGAAATGAACAAATCATCCCCTTCGGATATATAAATCTCTCATTCTGGTACATCAAGATAAAGGTCGTCGACTACATTAATAATGATTCCTTACTCATCTTACTAATAACATCTTACATTTTTAACCCTGAAACTATTTTAAAAAATCTAATTTACTCTCCTCTATGGATGCCAGACCAGATACTCATCTCGAGTAACTCAATGGGATCATTTATCTCCACTCATTTCTGGGAGAGGAAGTCAGCCTGCGATGGCAGTTTATTTTCCATATTTCATTTTGCCTGAGTAATGAAACCAGGCTAGCCAAATCTAATATCAATCAATGAATATTTATTAAGCTCCTACTAAGTGTTCACATTTGTTCTTGTGTGAAAGGGTCTGTTTTCCAAGCAATACAATCTGATTAGGAAAACTCATTCAATTCAATAAATATTTCTAGAGTGCCTATTGAGCATGGCATAATATCAGGAAAGTGATATAAAGATTAAAAAATATGATGACTTCCCTCTGAAACGTTGCTATCTACTTATGTGGGGTAGAGAGATCAAAAGAGACGTGTTAGTAAAATGGTGAGTATTTTCATGAAAATGTAAGGAGCTTATAAGGAACACAGGAAAATATGCTGCAGTCAGATTTTATTTTATTTATTTATTTTCCAGCTTTATTGAGGTATAATCAACAAGTCAAATTGTGATATATTTATTTTTTAAAGATTTTTATTTATTCAAGAGAGAGAGAGAGAACCAGTGAGAGAGAGCATGAATAGCAAGGGGGGAGCCCAGTGAGAAGAAGGCTCCTTGAGAAGCAGGGAGCTCAATGTAGGGCTCGATCCTAAGACCGAAGATCATGACCTGAGCCAAAGGCATGTGCTTAACCAACTGAGTCACCCAGGTTAAGCCAGCCCGAAATTGGGATAGATGATTTGATATAAACACATATTGTAGAAGGATTCACCCATGGAATTAATGCATCTGTCACCTCACTTTATTATTATTATTATTGTTATTGTTATTATTTTTTTTACTGCTGAGAACATTTAAATTCTGTTCTCTTAGCAATTTTATTAAAATCCTAAATAATAATTATTGTTACACTGAAATTATAATTTTAACTATACAATAGTTTTATCAGCTATATTCTCCATGTTATATAGTAGAGCTTCAGAGTTTACTCATCTCATAACGGACTGTACTCTTACTAAACTTGCCTATTTTTCCCAACTTCCAGTCCTTGGCAACCACTTTTCTACTCTGTTTCTATGAGTTTGACCCCCCCCCCCCCCCACCGCAATGAATAAGTGATCCCCTGTGGTATTTGCCTTTTCCTGTTTGGCTTATTTCACTTAGCATAACGTCCTCCTGATTCATCCATGTTTTCCCAAATACAAAATGACCTTTTTTTAAAGGCTGAATCATATTCCATTGTATACATAAACTGCCATTCTTCTTATCCATTCATCCATGGATGGGCACTGAATTTGTTTCCGTATGTTGGCTATTAGAAACAATGCTGATATGAACATGGTGGTGCTACATATATGTCTTTGAGATGATTTCATTTCCTTTGGTTTTATACCCAAAAGTGGGATTGCTGGATCATGTGGTACTTTCTGTTTTTAATTTCTTGAGGAGCATCCATATTGCTTTCTATAGGGGCTGTCCCAGTTTACATTCCCATCAACAGTGTACAAAGGCTCAGTGTTTCAGAGGGAAGGTTTCTCCACATCCTCATCAACATTTGCTCTCTCTTGTCTTTTCGATAACAGATCTCCCACCAGATGCAACATAACATCTCACTGTGGTTTGATTTCCCCAATTATTAGAAATGCTGCATACCTTTACAAGAATTTGTTTGGTAATTAGTATGTCTTCTTTGGAAAAATTGTTGTTTAGGTCCTTTATCAATTTTTAATTGGGTTATTTCTTTAATTTTATTGTTATTAAGTTGCATGAATTCCTTGTATATCTTGGATGTTAGCCTTTTATTGGATACATGGTTTGCAAATATTTTCTCCCATTCTATAAGTCACCTTTTCATTTTCCTTTGCCATACAGAAGCCTTTTAGTCCCACTTGTTTACTTTTGATTTGTTACAAAGCTTTTGCTTTTGGTGTCATATTTTAAAAAAATCATTGTCAAAACTAATGTCAAGTAGTCTTCCTCCTCTATTTTCCTCTAGGACTTCTATGTTTTCAGGTCTTGTGTTCAAATCTTTTTTTTTTTAATTTAAACTTTATTTTATTTTTTTAGTGCAAATCTTCAGTTCATTTTGAGTTGAATTGTGTGAATGATACATTCTTTTGCACGTGGTTGTCCAGTTTCCCATTATTATTTATTGAAGAGACTACCCTTCCCCCATGTATATTCTTGGCTTATTTGCCCTAACCTAATTGACCATGCATGTGTGGATTTATTTCTGGGCTCTCTTTTGTTCCATTCATTTATGTGTCTGTTTTTATGCCAATATCATATTGTTTTGATCACTATAGATTGTGTAATACAGTTTGAAATCAGAAAGTGTGAGTCCTCTGGCTTTGTTTTACTTTCTTATTATGGCTTTGGTTGTTTGGGATCTTTTGTGGTTTCATACAAATTTTAGGGTTATTTTTTCTAGTTTGATGAGAAATGACATTGGAATTTTGATGGAGATTACATTGAATTTATAGATCACTTTGAGTAGTATGGACAATTTAACAGTATTATTAATTCTTCCAATCCATGAACATGGAGTACCTTCCCATTATCTGTGTCCTCTTCACTTTCTTTCAGCAATTTATGATAGTTTTCTTTGTACAAACCTTTCATCTTCTTTGTAAAATTTACTTCCAAATTTTGCATTCCTTTGATGTGACTATAAATGAGATTCTTACCTTCATTTCTCTTTCCAATAGCTTATTATTAGTGTATAGAAGTGCAACTAATTATTGTATATTGAATTGTATCTTGAATTAATTATTAGTTCTAACAGGTTTTTTTTTGGCAGAGATTTTAAAGTTTTCCATGTGATGTATTGTGTTGTCTACAAATAGAGACACCTTTACTTCTTCCTTTCTGATTTGGATACCTTTTATTTCTCCCACCTCCAATTGCTATTCTAGTACTATGCTGAATAAAAGTGGTTAGAGTGGCATACTTGTCCTGTTCTTGATCTTACAAGAAAAGATTTCAGCTTGTCACACTGATAAGTATGCTATTACCTGTGGACTTTTATGTTGAGGTATATTCTTTTTTTTTTTTTAATTTATTTATTTATTTGACAGAGAGAGAGAGAGATCACAAGTAGGCAGAGAGGCAGGCAAAGAGAGAGGAGGAAGCAGGCTCCCTGCTGAGCAGAGAGCCCAATGTGGGGCTTGATCCCAGGACCCTGGGATCACGACCTGGGCCGAAGGCAGAGGCTTTAACCCACTGAGCCACACAGGTGCCCCTGTTGAGGTATATTCTGTCTATACCCAGTTTGCTAGAAGTTTTTAATCATGAACAGATGTTTGATTTTTCCAAATGCTTTCTCTGTGTGAATTAAAATGATCATATGATTTTGTCCTTTATTTTATTAATGTAGTGTATTACATTTATTGATTTGTCCATGTCAAACCATCCTTGCATCCCTGGAACCCACTTGATCATGATGTATGATTCTTTTAATGTATTGCTGAATTCAGTTTGCTAGTATTTGGTGAGGATTTTTCATCTGGGTTCATCAGGGATATAAGCCTGTAATTTTATTTTCTTGAAGTGTCTGGCTTTGGGAGCAGGATAATGCTGTCTGAGATCAGACATTATATGTCATTAAATGCCATGAAGAAGAGACGCGAAACCCAAGTGTGCATACAGGGATATTGATGAAAACAATTTGGAAGAAAAGGGGCAAGAATAAAAGATGATTCTAGCATGACTGAGTGTGAGTGAGGCTGAAGAAGATGGTGTTATTAACAGATGTGAATAGCACTAAGGGAGGAGACTGCTTGAAAGGGAAAAAAGAGCTCCTACCAAACTTAGGGGAGATACCAGCTAGAAACCTACATGCAAAGACCCAAAAGCAGTTGAAATTCAGGCGTAGAGTGATGTGAAATAAGGGAGCCAGGAAGAGACATATTTGGAAGTCATCTGCTCAGATAGCATAGCCAAATCTATGAGGTTGCAAAAAGAGTGAGCAAAGAAAGACAAGATTGGGCAAGATGTGTGTCTGGAATTTTAAGGTGACCACCTGCCCAGAGTAAAAGGATCATACTTACAAGTAATACAAAATAATGTTGGATTGTAATAAGGTTGGTAATTAAGAATTTGAAATTCAAATATACACATTTACACTAAAAATGCATTATATTTTTTTGAATTTGTACATTTTATTTTTATACAAAGTATACACGGATATATTTATCTAGTAAAATTTTCAAACAAAATAGAATTATGTACCATAAAAAGGAAAAGGCTTTCTTTGCCTTTCTTTCCTTGCAGCTCAACCCAATGATAACAGTTTGGAATATATCCTTCCATAAAAATGCCTTAGGATATTTATAACTTTTTATTTTGAAATAAATAAGACAATAACTTGCTAAAATAAGACAGTGAGTTCCTACATACCCCTTACCTAGCTTCTCTCAGTAATACCATCTTGCATAGCCTCAGCTCAATACCAAAACCAAGAGACTGATATTGACATAGCAAACTATTAATTAAATCACAGAAATTTTTCAGATTTTAGCAACTTTTACATAAACTTTAGAAAATAATGCATATGTGTATATATGTGTGTGTATATTAAATGTATAGATTTTTAAATGCCTACAGTAAACAAAATCAGGTGGGAAAACACTTTCACAACCAATAGTTGTGAACACTTGAGGATAAATTTCTGTGCTTGCTCCTGAACACGTAGACATTTCCTATGTCCTGGCAGAAGTGGGCTCTCAGAGTTAACAGGTTGCATATGGAAGATCTATCTGATAACCAGCACACAGTGTGGACTGCAACCAAGAGACGGTCTTGTCAGATTATAGCAGGACATCCATCCAGGAGGACTATGGTATTGGTTGAAAGGATAAATGATGGCATCAGGATGAGGCAGCTAAAAAGGAGAGGGACCAAGTGACCCAAGTGAGAACAGTTCCAAAGAGCAATGAGACTGGGGAGTCAGGAGGATGACATTGGTAATGACTGGAAGAAGAGGGAACTAAAGGTGTGGAAGAAAAAGAGAGACCAGCTGGTTGATAGAATAGGAGCGATTTTTGTGTGCCTCAGCTCTGAGAATGCTGAATGGGGTGTTCAAACTGTGAGAACAGAAGCCATGAAATCAAATCATTCTGCTGTGATCTGAAAGTTGGTGCACAGTCTGCTATCAGGTAGAAAAGTCTCTAACTTGAGGAGCTGGGATTTAACTAACGTGTGAAGTGCTAAGTGTAGTACTTAATTCACAGAGAGTGGCCACAGATTTTAACCATTATCATTATTATCCTTATCATCAGAAGAGAAGCTGAACCACACATATCCTGTGAATCTAGCTGGAGATTCAAATACTTCTCAGCATGCATTACATATTTTTTCCTTTAGCTTTTTATACTGATAAAAAATAAATTAATACGGGAAATATTCAGGTTATAGTATATATCTAGAATCTAGGTGGAAGCAACTGGTGGGAGCCACCTAAGGAGTGGAAGGACGGTGCCATTGACCATGAAAGGCAGTTCAGAATGTTTAATTTTGGTGGGTAAATGCTGTGCTCTGTTTTAAGTCTGTGGTGACAGTAAGATATTCCTGCTGAATGTGTCCAGTAGGCAACTGAAGGCAGGAAACAGAAGCTTGGTGATTAATGAGGATTTGCTTTGATTGAAGATGGGGCTGAAAATGTAAATGTAGGCATCATTAGCATAGATGTGATATTTAAAGCTATGAGAATAGATGGGCTCTCCCAGGGTGAGCGTTAAAGAGGAACAAAAAGGCAGAAAGAAGAGTGGTTTCTTGGAAGACCCACTGTGGAGGTCGAGGGTGGAGGGGCAGAAAGCCAGTGATGGAAAGAAAGGAGAGATGCAGGGATGAAGGTCAGGGAAAGTCAGTAAAAGACATAGCCAAGGTCAAGCAAGAGCATGAGCTATGTCCTTGCAGCTGAGCAATGAAAGAGTGTAGACATGACAAGGGTGTGATTGATCAATAAATAAAAGGCATTGAGAATTTTAAGGAATTGTCATGAAAGACTCACTCTTATGTGTATAAAAACTGTTATTCCATTTTGTTTTGTTTATATTTTATATACACTTCAATGGAAATGCAGTGTTATACAGGGGAAAGGGAGTCCGATTCAAACCTAGGGCTGTCACTTATTGGTTATGAAGTCCTTGGGAAAGTAGCTTAACCTCCCTGGGCCCGTTTTATCATCAGTAGAACAAGAATAATCATACCTGCTTCATACAGCTAGTTTGAGAATTAAATAATTCACATAAAACACTAGATTATTCCTGAAATATATAAAAATGGACATATATATATATATATATATATATATATGGTTATAAATTTATGTACATACATAGCAACAAAATACAAATCATCATTTTAACCAAGGGTGCTTGAAATAAGTAAGTTTTTAAAGTACTTAGGGGAGTGGGGTGTTATCAGGAAGGAGTCTTTGAGGGATAATAATATACTTACCTCGTAAATCTGCTGTCACAATTAAATAAGATAATGTATACAGAGTATGAAGCTAGAATACTTAGTACATTGTGGTTAGTCAGCAAATGACCATTTCTTTCTTCTTAATTACATAAATGTATCTGTTCATTAAATGTAAAATATAGAAGGAAAGATGGAGAGAAAATGGCTTCTTGAATACAAAATACTCCTAAAATATCTCTTAATAAGTTATAGCTTCCTGTTTATAGCAGTCTTTGCCATTGATTGATAAAGAATCACATTTTGCTCTCTGTTACAGCTCTGCCTACTGCCGCATAACAAATGGCCCTAAAATTTAGTGACTGAAAATGATGACAGCATTACTTTGCTCACCAATCTGAATTGAGTCAGGACTAGCAGGGACAGCTCAACTTTTTACCTGGTAGCAGCCCCGGGGGTGGGGGAGCAGCCTGAAGGCAGCTGGAATACTGTGAAGTTTCACTCATTTACACAAGAAGCAACTGTTGCTGGCTGTAGGCTGGGACCCCATGTGGACTTTCCGTGTAGTCTCTTCTTCATGGCTTCATGGCTTGGTCCCAAGGATGAGTGTCTCAGGAGAACCAGACAGAAGCTGTATCATCTTTCCATTTCAGCTTCAGAAGTCATATAGTGTCACCTTGAATAAAACAGAAATGTTGTGTTTAATATTCAAATAGGGCTTTGAGTATACTGCTCACCTCATCTGCTGCTGGATTGTTGTTGTTAAGCCCTTCCTCTATGGAAACTCAGAAACTGCCATCAGCTGAGGCATTCATGATAGACTTCAGTCTGTGCTATTGTATGTGCATGTGTAGATAGATGGATGGATGCATGTGTGTATGAAATCACATGTACATATGTATATACATACATGTAACACACATAATTTTGCCAAAATAATTTATGAGGAAGAATGTGTCACCTAATCCTTGGGCCTCAAATCTCACTACACCTCCAAACCAGTCATAGTATCCAGGCTAGCAAGCCCCTTGCTATGATCTGTCCTGGTTCCTTGACTTTCCATCTGCTGTCCCTGGATTACTCTTAAATTTTGTTCAGTTATGGTTTTCTGCCAAGCCTGCATTGCCTTCTTCCATTGTATCCCTACCAGTCCTCCAGGGAAGATCTGCTCTATTGATCAGATAGTGTCTTCCTCCCCCCCCCCATCTTGAAGATGTTTGTAGTATAAGACTATAAAAAGAAGTTCTATTGATAACAGACTATATGAAAATATGGAGTCAGCAGGTTGGGTATTGAGGCTGAATATATATCACACTCCTCATGGGAGGCAGTTTGACATGCAGGGAGAAGGCATTCTTAGCAACCAGAAGACCTGATTTAACCCACAGCACTGTCACTTACTGCCTCTGCATCCTAAGCAAATTGCTTAATCCTTTTGAGTCCCTTTCTCTGCCTATTCCATTTTATCTCACCCAGCTTGATCCTGCAAAGTCCTCCCTCTGTAGCTGGCAGCATGCTTCTAGCCCATCATGCCTGCCCTCTTCAGCCACCAAGAAAGGGAAGGGGCTAGGTTGTAAACTTGAACATATTCACAATACTAATGATGTTTATAGACATAGGCACAGATATACAAGGAGATCAGCTAGGATGAGCTGTGACTCATTATTTTAATATTTTCTTATTGTTGAATTAACCTGCTGGCTTACTCAAATCTGAGTTTATTTCTTTAGGAAAAAAAAAAAAATGGAGCCAAGTTTTTGTTGATGTCACTTGCGCTCAGTTGAAGCTGAATCCTCGAGGTATCGTATATTGCCGTAGACATAGTGAAATCTCAGGTGAGAACGGCTCAAGAACATAAAATCCACTGAGGATTCTGTTATTTCAAGTCCTTAAGAGTGCAATTTTTTAGAATTCTGCCCGCATTCTTGCCTATCTCAGACAGAAGGAGATGGGGTTTTCAGGAGAGACCTGTTGGATCCTCTCTCTTAAACCTTCCCTCAAACTTATTATGGAAACTTTGTGGGAGAGACAGGGACTCTTCATACCTTTGGGCAAGTTCTTCCCTACCTAGGGCTCCTGGAAAAGGAGGTGGGGAAGCAACCCAGCTTTCAATCCACTCATGGTATAGCTTGGTCTACGGCTGTGTCTCCTAGAGAAAATAAGACCTTAAAAGTACTATGTATAAAGGGCTCCTGGGTGGCTCAGTCAGTTAAGCATCTGACTCTAGATTTAACTTAGGTCATGAGTCAGGGCTGTGAGACACAGGCTCACGTGGGGCTCCCTGCTGGGCATGCTTGAGATACTCTCTCTCCCTCTTCATCTACACCCCTCCTTCCCACACTTGTGTGTGCACCCCCATATCGATGTGATTTCTCCCTCTAAAAAACAAAACAAAGCAAAAGTGCTGTGCATGGGCTAATGGAAAAACTGAGCAAATGACAGTAGCACAAAAGGAACTGCAGTATTTATGTTCACACGTGAGACTTGACATTAAAACCTGCAGTCCATTTGCAAATGACTCTAAAGTTTGCATAGAATTTGTCCTATGGCTATGAGCCTGTGGCTCTCATGATTTGACTGCAAAATGTCTTAGTTCTATACATTGTTTTTAAGGGCTATAAATTTTTAAAAAGATTTTATTTAGTTATCTGAGAGAGAGAGAGAGAGGGAGAGAGGACAAGTGAGAGCACGCATGGTGGGGAGCGGGCGGGGGGAGTGAATCTCAAGCAGACTCCACGCTGAGCACGGAGCTGATGTGGGGCTTGATTTCACAACACCAAGATCATGACCTGAGCCAAAACCAAGAGTCAGTCACTTAACAGACCACGCCATCCAGGTGCCCTAAAAGCAGTTTGTTTTATAGACTCAGCTTGACAAGGCCCCCGAAAAATCTCAAAGCAGGGATATTAGTGTTCAATAAACATTACTTCTGCTCTGTCCTCTTTCCCAGCCTCTTTGCAGTTAGATAGGACCCCAGGGCAAATCTTGGCCAGTGACAAGAGGAAATAGTATGTATGTTTTTGGAGAAAGCAAAAAGAAACAAGCAGGAGACTAGTCTCAAAACACTATTTGAACCAGAATTGGGTGATCAACTAAATAACTACCTGTTGTGTCTGAGACTGAGTGGTTTGCTGGGATCTGGAGCCTTCAGAGTTAAAATAGAAAGTCCCAGGAAAATTGGAACAAATTAATTACCCTAAAGATAGCACTGCTACAAGATGGTAGGGTCCCATGATGGCTGTGGAGAGTCTATGTGGAATAGCGCCTCTGTGACTCACATGGGTCATGGTGCATTTGGGAGAAATGGGTTTTGGTTGTGATAAGTCACTGAGTCTTTGAGGTTACTTTGTACATAACATAGCATACCTTGTTTATCCTGAGCACTAAACACAACACTCCCAATGAAGGAACTGATCTCCTATCTTCTGGAACATTTCCTGAGGTGCTCTCAGAGAGTGAATGTATATTCACTCTCTAAATATCTCATCAGCATTAAACCCAGACACCCTCAGAAAAACTTGGGTTTTTCTTCTTCTGTAGATTTTCGATACCAGGTCATGTGATTTCATGTCTATTAGGTCTCTCAAGCCTGCCTGCTTCTCTTCAACTTCACCTCTGCCATCAGGGCCCTGGTCCACATGAATCCTCACTTCTCCCCTCCAATAGCCTCCTAACTGGGCTCTCCACCCATTGTCCCTTCCTTCTCCAATTAATTCTACATCAGATTTCCAGATTAATGTTCTCAATCCTGTCACTTCTGTGCTTCTCCCATTGTCAACCAGTCAACAAGCCTAATTATGCCTTTATTTATAAGCCCAGCCTTTTCCCCCACCACTGCCCTTTATCTGTAGTCATAGTGTTAAGCTAAATATAACTATTAGCTCTATCTTAAACATCCCTATGATAGATTGATTGCAAAATTGACCCCAATTCTATCTCTGAATCTACATCCCTTAAAGCCTCACTTTGCAGCTCTTCCCTTAAATCTGGTCTATCATGTGACTCACTTGGCTCAATAGAACATAATGGATGTGATGATGTGACAGTTCTGAGCCTTCATGGGGCCTTGCATGCTTCTGTTCTCCTTTTTGCTCCTCTTTCTTTGTCATAAGATTTTGTCTCAGCTAGCCTGTTGGAGGACGAGACCCATGGAGCAGTTCCAGTTAAGACCTACATCTGTAACAAAGTCTGTCCAAGTTCATTCAAGACACCACTGACCTGCAGTTGACCAAAAATGCATGCATGAGCCTAACGAGCCATCCCAGATCTAGAGAATTGCCTGAAGAGTCCATGGTCTAGCAAAAAACACTAAACTATTATTTTAAGTCATTAGTTTTTGAGATGTTTCGTTAGATTTTGAGATGTTTCATTAGATAGCAATAGCTAAATTATAGTGTCCCAAGTCTTTTTGTTTGTTTGTTTGTTTTCTTTCTCTTTGTTTATGTTTCTACTATCCTGCCTAGGCTTGTTGTAGGTTTTGCAAAGGATGGCAGCCTGACTCCCTTTTTTGACCCTGGAAACAGAGTCATTCTTCTTAAGCCTGTTTGATTTTCCCACCTTTACTTTCATCTATATTATGGTGAGAAAGTTGGTATTCGGTGACCTCACCCTGTGTGTTTCTGTTCAATGATGCTCAGCTGGAAATATAAACAAGAGCTCTTTAAGCATCATATTGGCAAGAACAGTGAGAAAGAGTATTCATTCACTTAGAATTTTTTTTTAATCATAGCTTGAAAGGTGAGAAATAGTCAGACCATATGTCACATATGTGGATGTGTAACAGTGATTGTGTACTTCTTTTGTTGAACAAACATGCATTATAAATGGAATAAACAGAGATGCTGGCAGGGAAGTCTATAGTGGCTTTTGTGGATTGAATGAATTCTCTTTTCTAAAGGTCTTCCCAGTTCATATCTTATCAAATATAACTTGTAAAGATTTGCTTTGGAATAATGCAGAGGAACCTAAATAAATAAATCAAGTAGCATCATGTTCCAGAAGAATTGTTTGCAGAAAGCAGAGGAGTTACTATGAGTATGATTCCAATAACAGAGAGCCTGGAAAGGTTCAAGATGGTGGCCTAGTAAGATCCTGAACTCACCTCCTTCCACGGTCACAAGAAATTTTGCAACTACATATGGAATAATGTTACCTGAAAAAGTCCTGAGAGCTGGGTAAACAGAATCTCCACAACAAAGGATAAAAGGCCAACACTGAAACAGGTAGAAGAGGCAGAGACAGTCTTACCAAAAAGGGGGAAAAAAATCTAAAACACAAAACGACCCAGTGGCAGTGATCCATGATTGGGAGGGATCTCAAAACATGACACTTTTCCTTAAGAAATGAGAGCTTTGTGGTCTACATCAGGCATACCAACCCCTAGATACTGAGCAGAAGAGATGAGCCCACTAAATGCCTGGCTTTGAAAACCACTGGGATTATATCTAGGAAAACTACAGAACTATAGGGAATGGACAAACCACTTGTAAAGTGAGAGATTTACTCACTCTGGGACCCAACTCAAATGCACTGGTTTGAAAAGCACCTAGACCGTACATGAGGAAGACCCACTGCTAATCCTGAAGTGTCTTCTGAAGAGGCAGGAACTCGTTGGGACTTTCTGCAGAAATAGAAACAGTGGCACATGTCATTTTTGCGATCTCATCTTAACTTGGTGCCAGTGCCAATGGGCACCATTTTGAAACTCTTCCTCTAGTTTTTTGACATTGGAGGACATGCTGAGGGCCCTGCCCACCCTTACACCACAGCTTCATGCATAGCTGAACTGGGTAAGAACCCTGCCAACCCCTGTCCCATTGCTACAATGCCACTTCAGCTGGAGGGCACATGGAGCTCACACAGGGATGCCCCTTGAGCACCTGGCATAGAGTCCAGGGGAAATAGCATTTCTGAGCTCCACAGGCCACTCCTCCCAAAAGCTGGAAGAAGTGACTGACTTGTTTAATATATAGAAACAAACACAGAGAGTCAAAGAAAATGAAAGACAAGACAAAACCCCTGAAGAAATCCTTAATTAAACAGAAATCAGCAATCTACCTGATAAAAAGTTCAAAGTAATGATCACAAAATGCTCACCAAACTCAGGAGAAGAATGACTGAACACACTGAAAGCCTCAACAGAGAGTCAGAAAATATTTTAAAAGTATAAAACAGAAGCCATAGAACTGAATAATAGAATAATAAGAATAGAATAATTGAAATGAAAATATACTAGAGGAATTCAACAGCCGACTGGATGAAGCAGAAAAACAGATCAGAGAGCTGGGGGACAAAATAATGAAATTCACCCAGACAGGGCAGCCAAAAGAAAAAAAAAAAAAAAGGAATTTTAAAAAGTGAAGATACTGTGAGGGACCTTTGAAAAGAAAGAGCACTAATTAATAATAAAATATATTAAAGTAAAAATATCACTACAAAGGTAAATATATAACAAAGATAGTGGATCAATCACTTATAAGGCAAGTATGAATGATAAAAGACTCAGTAGTAAAATTAGTGAGAACTATAATCACTATGCATAAAATAAAAGATGTCAAGTGTGACATCAAAAATATAATATGTGGAGTGGGAATAAAAATATAAAGTTTTGGAGTCTGTTCAAATTTAAATTCCTATCAATTTAAAACCAACTGTTACATACATAGGATATTACATGCCAAATTCATGGTACCCATAAATCAAAATTTATAGTAAAGACACAAAATAAAATAAGAAAGGAATCTAAACATAACACTAAAGAAAGTCATCAAACCACAAGGGAAGAGAGAAAAAGAAGAATAAAAGAATAGAGGAACTATAAAAACAGCCAGAAAACAATGAAAGAATGGCAATAAATACATATCTATCAATAATTAATTTAAATGTAAATGGACTAAATTCTCCAATCAAAAGACACAGAATAGCTGAATAGATTTGAAAAACAAGACTCATCCATATGCTGCTTTTAAGAGACTCACTTCAGGTTTAAGGACAAACACTAGCTGAAAGTGAATAGATGGAGAAATACTCCATACAAATGGGGTAAAAAAGAAAACTGGTATAATTATATGTATTTCAGACAAAATAGATTTTAAAACAAGGACTGGAATAACTAAGAAGGGAATTACAAAATGATAAAGGGGCCAGTTCATCAAAAAGACATAACATTTACAAATAACCATGCACCCAACACAGGAACACCAAGATATATAAATCAAATATTAGAAGAACTAAATGTAGAAATTGACAGCAATACAATAATCATAGGGTTCTTTAAAACCCCACTTACATCAATAGATACATAATCCAAACATAACATTAATAAGACAACATTGGCTTTAAACAACACATTAGGTGGATGGACTTAATAGATATATGCAGAACTTTCCATCCAAAAGCAACAAAATATACATTCTTCTCAAATACACATTGAACATTCTCCAAAGTAGATAACGTATTAGGCCATAAAACAAGTGTTAACAAATTCAAGCAAGAATACCAAGCATTTTCTAACAATGGTTTGAAACTAGAAATCAATTACAAGAAGAGTAGAAAAACTAAAACAATGTGGAAGTTCAACAACTTCCCAGAATTGGGTCCCAGAGTGAGTAAATCTGAACAACCAATGGCTCCGCAAGGAAACTAAAGTCAAAATTAAAAAGAAAAATACAGAGAGACAAATGAAAACAGGAATACCCTACTCCAAGGGCACCTGGGTAGCTCAGTCAGTTAAGCCTCTGACTCCTGATTTTGGCTCAGGTCATGATCTCAGGGTTGTGGGATTGAGCCCCATCTGTGGCTCCTCACTCAGGGAGAGTCTGCTGGAGATTCTCTCCCTCTCCCTTTGTCCCTTCCCCTGTTGTATACACTCTCTCTATAAAATAAATAAATAAAATCTTAAAAAAAAGAAATATCACACACTAAAATCTATGGGATGAAGCAAAAGTTGTTTTAGGAGAGAAGATTATAGTAATACAGGTCTACCTTAAGAAATGAACAAAGAAAAATCTTAAATTAATAGTCTAAATATAAACCTAAAGGAGTTAGAAAAAGAAGAACAAACAGTAAAATATTGGAAACATTTAAAAAATCAAAGTGGAAATAAACAAAATGGAAGAGAAAAAGAAAATAGAAAAGATCAATGAAACCAAAGGCTGAGTTTTTGAAAATATAAACAAAATTGACAAATTTAGCTAGACTAAACAAGAGAAAAAGAGAGGATTCAAATACATAAAATTAGAAATGAAAGAGAAGTTACAAACTGATGACACAGAAATACAAAGAATCATTAAAAAAAAAAAGCTACTATGAACAATCATATGCCAAGAAAACTGAACAGCCTAGAAGAAATGGATAAATTCCTAGAAACATATAATCTTCTAAGAGTGAATCATGAAGAAATAGAAAATCTAAATAGATTAATTTATAGTAAGGAGCTTGAATCAGTAATAAAAAACCTCCCCCAAACCAAAGCTGAGGACCAGATGGTTTTCTTAACGAATGCTACCAAATATTCAATGATGATTTAATACCCATTTTCTCAAAATTTTCCACCATATTGAAGAGGAGGGAACACTTCCAAACACATTTTATGAAGCCAAAATTATACTGATACCAAAACTAGCCAAGGTACCACAAAAAGAAGAAAACTATAGGCCAATATCCTTGATGAACAAAGGTGCAAAAATCCTCAACAAAATATTAGCAAACTGAATTCAACAGTACATTAAAAAAATCATAGATCATGATTAAGAGGGAGTTATTCCACAAATGCAAGAATAGTTCAATATCAGCAAATCAATCAATGTGATAAACCCATTAACAAAATGAAGGATAAAAAACATACAATCATCTTGATAGATTCAGAAAAGGGATTTGACAAAAGTCAACATCCATTTATGATAAAAACTCTCAACGAAGTTGGTATAGAAGGAATGTATCTCAACATAATATAGGTCATATATGGCAAACCCACAGCTAACATCATACTCAAAGGCGATAAAGTGAAGACTTTTCCTCTAACATCAGGAACAAGTGCATACTGATGTTTAATTATAATGTTGTACCTTTGAAACTTATATAGTATTATATACCAGTTTAATTCAGTTGAAAAAGAAAAGAATATGGGGCACCTGGCTGGATCAGCTGGTAGAGCATGCAACTCTTGATCTTAGGGTCATAAGGTCAAGCCCCACATTGGGCATTGAGCTTACTTAAAAGAAGAGTCTGAAAAACATGAGATTCAGGATTTTTTTCTTTATTCTCTATGGCATTCGAATACATTTTCTTAGCATACAACTGCTTGAATTTTGTCATTGCCAGGCTAGAAGCAAACCTGTTTTCAGGTTTGACTACCATGCTGTGACCCCATTGTCTCTTCTAGAAGCATCCCTGATAATGGCAGAGCTGACTCACTGGATCCAGAAATGCTTTGCTTACTGATGTTCCTAGCCCAGAAGCTACTCCCTTGTTGGGTTAGTTGGAAGTTCTTATGAGCTAAAGCTGAGCAGGGCCACAAGCTAGAGAAGGGTTGGAATGATCTTGAAATGTAGAAGAGAGCATCACTTTGATTAAATTGTTCTGAGCCAGAACTATATTTCAAAGTCCTGTGGCCCTCACTATTTCTCTTAAGCCAAAGAAATGGGGGTTATAAACAAGGTTCCTGAAATTAAATCCATCCAAACTCCTCATCTGGTGGAAAGATTTGCTTTAAAGGATCTTACAACCTTTAATTCTGCCTCCACTGACATTCTTTAGGAAGCAGATTTCACACCCTGCAATGCATCATTTTCTCATTAGACTTAAGTTTTTCAATGTTAAAATATGTAATTTACCTCCAGTGACTTACATTTTTATGGGTGTGGTTGCATATAGGTAAAGATGGAGAATTTCTTCATTTCACCTTTTCATTAACAATTAAAAAATGCGTAGAGTTTTATCATTTCTGTGGCATTCCAACTACAACATCTAAATTGTGAGGCACCTGGGTGGCTCAGTCCGTTATGTGTCTGCCTTCGGCTCACTTCATTGTCCTGGTGTCCTGGGATTGAACCCCTTGTCAGGCTCCTTGCTCAGTGGGGAGTCTGCTTCTCCCTCTGCACCTCCCCCCAACTTGTGCTTGCTCTCTCTCTCTCTCACTTGCTCTCTCTCTCTCAAGTAAATAAATACTTGGAACACCAGATCAAAAACTAATG
The DNA here is from genome assembly GCA_004024625.1 of Mellivora capensis. Classification (NCBI taxonomy): domain Eukaryota; kingdom Metazoa; phylum Chordata; class Mammalia; order Carnivora; family Mustelidae; genus Mellivora; species Mellivora capensis. Next base: position 136,347 of record PISX010002418.1, on the reverse strand, counting down.
ATGTACTCTATGGTGACTAATGTAACAAGAAAAAAATAAAAAATAAAAATAATTAAAAATAAAAATAGAAGACAAAGATAAATAAAGTCCTTAAAAATAAATAGATAATGAATGAATAAATAAATAAATAAAAATAAAACCCTTGAGTCAAATCATGAGAAAAGACCAGACACACCCAACAGAAGGACACTCTACAAGTGGACACTAAGGAACTATGACAATGAAATGCACTGCAAGATCCTGGATTAGATCTTAAATATCAAGAAAAAACAAAACTAATTATAAAAACATTATTGGGACATTGCACAGAATCTGAATATGCATTATTGATTAGATAATAATAATAGAAAATGTCAATTTATAAAAATCTGAGCATTGTACTGTGGGTATATCCGAGTGTGTTCTTTTTCTGTGGAAACACACACAAGTATTTTCAGTAGACAGGCACACTGTCTTTAGCTTACTCTCAAATGGTAAAATAATTTTAGGTAAAACAATATAAGGGTACATACATATAGACAGAGTAAACCAAAATGCTTAGTGGAGATTTAAGTTTTAATAACTTTATGGACTATAAACACTTATAGACTTATAAGAACATAATTTGAACTATTAACTATTTAAATCTCTTTTACACTTCATAGTTTTGTGAATTGTTAGTAATACATTTTATTTTTTTAATGTAAAGGACTTACATTTTTATGGAAATGTGAAAGAAATAGCAACATGAAAAATACTGAATAAAAAGTATGGAGTGAAATGAATGACTGAAAGAACAATGTCTCTTAAATTTTAAACTGTAAGTCTCATTTCATTCAACATTTACCATCTTTAGCTGGAAGAACTGAAGAGTATACAAACAGATTTGATACATGGACATTAACATATTTTATAATTAAAAATATCAGTAAAATAAAATTCAAAGAAAAAAGTGAGGTAATGACAATAATAATAAAGATTTCTTTAAAAACTTCACTAACAACGCCCTCATTAAACATAGCAATTGTTTTCTATTTTGTATATTACTGTGTACTCCTGATATGCAAAGGTTATAGTTCATATAATTATAAATATAAAATATAGCATTATTTTATATAATGCTTTTTAATTAACACTACATTATAAATTATTTTGTTTTCCTTTATTGTCTTAATCATTATATTTTTTAAATTTATACCTAAGAATCCATTAAATGATATACCATCTACTTAGTTGTTCTTCCATAGGCAGACATTTAGATAGCTTCTAAGAGCTTTTAGATAATTTTAGATAATTAGATAACTTCTAATAGCTCTTAGGATATTTTAATAAATGCTGTGTTTGTTTTCAGATCTGCTGAAGTATTAATATTATTTTTAGGATAAATTCCTAGGAATGCTATTCCTGAGCCAAAGTGTACAGATAAGTTCATGGATCCAAAGAGTTAGGGTTGGCTCAATAAGTTTCCGTCTGACTCTTGGTTTTGGCTCAGGTCATGATCTCAGGGTCGTGAGATGAAGCCCTGCATCAGCCTCTGTGCTGAGCGTGTAGTCTGCCTGAGATTCTCTCTCCCTCTCCTTCTGCCCCTGTGCGCTCTCTCTCTCTGTCAAATAAATAAATACACCTTAAAAAAATAAATAAATAGATGAATTTATTTGGGCACCAGCAGAATTTTTCATTAAATATCACATAACTTTAGAAAACATGCTAATTCAGCTTTCACCCGTGTGATGTCTTTGTTATTCTAGCACAACGGGAGAGTACATTCAGACTTGTGAGGTGAGGAAGCTTTAGGTTGAAAAAAAGGCCAGAGAAAAGACAGGATGGGACTAGGGACTGTGTTAGGATGACTAGTTTCCCAATGGAAGCATGAGACAAGCGCTCACACACAAATCGACAGATAGAATGATGGCCACAAACAGGTATGAAAAAAATGTAAATAGTAAAAAGAAATAGTTTCAATTAACCTTCATTTTCATTATAATAAAGACAGTGTCCATCTTTTTTTATTTTTATTTTTTTATTGTGTTATGTTAGTCACCATAGAGTACATCATTAGTTTTTGATGTAGTGTCTATCTCACAGGGAGAGCGATGTCTAGAAGCCAAAAGTGGCACCATGTTCCACAGGACATCTGGATTATGGTGTGAAAAGAAATGGGATGATGTCATCTGGACATGCCCATAACAGCTGAGTACCTAGAGTCCTGCTGACATCTCACATTTCCCCTGGAAGCACAAGCTCATTAAGATCTGAAATATCCTTCCCCACCCTCAGGCCACTGCTATCAATCTCTGTGAAGAAATCACCCAGCCCTTTGAGATTCAGCTCTTAGGCACAGAGTATATTCTGCAAGTGATAAATAGGCAACTGAGAGGAAACCTGCAAGCACCGGACCACTCTTACCATGGTTAATCTTCCCAGCCAGTTAATCATATAGTCTTTCCAGTTACTGAGGTCTTTTTTAATTTAGAGTGAGAGGATTGGGGTAATTAGCCTCATCAGGGTCATTGATCTTCAAGGGGATAGGCTCACTCAAGTGTTTTATTCACCTTACACAATTTGGAAAAAAAGCAATTTTCAACCTCCCTATCTCCTCCTCTATCTTTAGCTCAAAATAGGATTGACTTAAGGTTAATATTAACCAGGTTTCACAGAAATGGCTTTCACACCGAATTAAACTTGAAAGGAGGACACTTTTATGAGGAATAAATCTGTGTGTCTGGGATTTTCCTGTGTGTTATTTGCTATAGTTACAAATACACACACACACACACACACAGAGAGAGAGAGAGAGAGAGAGATGGAGTTTCTAAACGAAAACAAAAAAATAATAGTGGTATTGTCTTAGGCACCTGTGGCTTCTTGTCCTCAGTTTGATAAAAAGGATATTGTTAAAAAAAAAAAAGGATATTGTAAGTCATACAATACAATCATCAAAGTTGAGCCCAATGACAATTAAGGAAAGGACTTCCTCACTCCAAAGAAGAGAATGGGATGTGTGTTGCAACCTAATTGTACTCATTTGTTTTTCAAAGTTTGGGCTCTGTTAATGTGTACCCTCCATTTGTTCTCCTTCCTCTGGGCTTGTCTAACCTTCAACTTCAGACTTCTTCATACCTTGGATCAGTAATTGAGCAGATGAGCACATCACAAATACTTCCCAGGATATCTTTCACTGACTCACTGGACAAAATCCTGGCAGATACATAAGTAGCATGTACCCTACTGGAGTGATTATGTTTTCAAAAAGCAGAGGTAGATGTCATTGGAGGTGGAAACTAAATCAATTCCCAGTTGGTTTTAAAAATTCCACTGTGTCACTCCTGGCTGGCTCAGTGGGTAGAACATGCAACTCTTGATCTCAGGGTCCTGAGTTCAAGCCCTATGTTGGGCATAGAGACTACTTTAAAAAAGAATTCCACTTTAGGGTCAATAAAGACACCTTATTTTTTCCCCATTTTGAGACACTTGCTGATCACTCATCAATCTTGTCAATGTTTTTTGTGAACAAGGTGGTAGAGAGAGGAAGCAACAATGCCTGTTTAAACTTATCATATTCTTTTTCCATTTTGAAAGCCTTAGCATCTGCCCCAGAGATCCATGGGGTCTCTAAATATATTTGGTTTGCCAGATTTTTAAAGTTCTCTTTATGAAGTGAATTTTGTGTCTGTGTTTATTTTCTCTGCACAATACACTCCTATAAACCATTTTCAATTCTGCTGTATTTTGTTTCATCTCTCAGTTATTGAAACTATAAACTCTGGACTGTGGACAAGATCAGTGGAGACATTGAATTGAGGGCTCCATGGCTTGGGGGTTGGCATGTCTTTTTATAGCATAAGCCCATCAGGAAACCATGAAATAATGAATTATTCCCACAGGTTGCTCTCAATACTGCTATGAACTGAATGGGGTCTTAGAACATGCTTCTGGGTAGAATGTTGGACATGGAGAATGAGAGCCCACATTAGCAATGGAATATGTGTCTGATATAGATATTCTAAGATGACAAAGAAGATTGCCTTTATCTTGACCACGTGATGTTAAAGCGCATATCCTATTGAGCCACTTGAAATAACCAGAAAAATAAAAGACATAGCCCAACTCCAACAGAGTTTGTGAACCGATTCAGTTTTGCTTTAAGACATAAAATCAATACAGATGCAAAAAACAAGGCAGTACTCATAATTTGCCTTTTAGAAGACAAGTTAAGAATTTACAATATACTAGCTTTGGAGTCACACTTGTTTAAAAGGCTGTTCTTGGAGGTGTTGACGGTTTATATACTAAACATAGTGAACTCTGTTGACCTATTTTTTGTGATATGCTGGTACAACAGCAAGGACAGTTATGTTGACTGGTGGGTCTACCCAGAGGTCATGATGCACAATTTCTCAGCAGCCCATCTGCAAACCACAATAAACACTTCCAAGTGCAGTTCACTTTATAAACATAAGTAGAATTTATTGAATAACCTCCCAGCTTCTGAAACACCCTCTTTAACTGGACTGGTAAAGGATAATACTCTTAAAAATCATCTAACATGACTTTATGAAGGGCTGCTCCCTGGTGGGCAGGCCAAGTGGAAATCAGTAACTGAGAGAGAAGGAAGGAAGCAGTAAATGCGAGGAATGCCTAGTGGTGAAAACTACCTCTACAGAAAGAGCACGAAGTGGGTAAACACACAGATTGAGTTAGTGCAAATGAAGAAATAAAGAGGATCCTCAATGAAACATGGGATGGGATGATGGGACACCAAGGAGGATGATTGATCTAGTTTTTCTAGGTAAACAAACAAAAAAAAACTATTAAAAAACATAAATTTCTTGGTTGAAATGACAAACTTGAAATCCACCTTTTTGTAATTTAAGAAATACAGTAGAGATAATGAGAGGGTAATTTTGAGGTTTTGCCTTTTACAAAAAGTTCTTTTTGTGAGAGGCTAAGTAAAGAATACCTAATTCTGAGGATATGTGAACATGAGTTGATTGATTTGACCAGATGATGTGCCATTGGAAGATTTTAAGTAATTAAACTACTGCAATTACAGGGAATTGGGAGAATATCATATTGGGATATTGGGAGAGTATCTTTCTATATCTACATTCTATCTACCTAGCTCTATATATCTACATATGATATGATAGGTAGAATATGTATCTATCTGTGTGTGTATATATGTATATATATCTTGATAGATATATACACATACCCTCATATGATATGATAGATATCTATATATGATATGATAGAATGTAGATAGGCTTATCCTGATACTTATATGTTATATACATATATATGTATATAGAGATATAGATATAGTTTTCTGATCTTCCAAAGAGAGAAGATAAATAATCCTGAAAATTAAGTGTTTGACAGTAATCATTAGAAGAGTAGAATAAAGAAACTTCTCATGGGCAATGTCAGGGTCTCCTTTTGAGAAAATCAACTTACCTTTTAGAGAAGAATGTAGTATTATCAGGTGAATGAAAGGCTTTGTTCATATAAGTTCAGAAAATGATTGTTAGTCTTCAGAATTTCTTTTATTTCCAATGATCATGGATGAAAGTAATTCACAAGTAATAATTGGATTTCAGCTCAGAGCTAAATACTATGTGAATGAAGTGTTATTGAGTTCGTAAATGGGGATGAAAACATTGCTTTCTTCAAGGAACACTGAAGTCTTGAGTGTGAGTATATATCTATAAAATCTGTATCTATCTACATATGTGTATAATGTCATTTGTAAGCAAAATTTTTTATTCATAAAACATTTTAACAATGAAGAAAATATATACAGTAGACACTATTCTAGATCATTTATTGCTTGTGTTAACTGTGCTAAGTCTTGGAATTAAAAGGACATACAAAACTTTGTCTTTACCCTGTTGGGCTATACAACATAGCAGGGAAAATTAAAAGGACTTAAATAACTAAAGCTATACCCTATATATTAAATATAGCAATGCACAACATCTAGAGGTGTCAAGAAGCTTTCAAAGAAAGCTCCAAATACATTCCAGTGGAGGAAGGCACAGAGGTGGGAAGAGGAAGCCACTGAGGTCAGTGGGACAACATGATACACATAGAAGTCAGGAAGCAAATACCTTTTGGGAAATGTGCCCCTAGTCAAGCTGCAGGAGCATAGCATACAGGATTCGTTCTGGTTGGGGAGGACTCTGGAAAGGTACACAAGGAAGTATGGAACATGCCATGTTATGGAATCTTAATAGTATCTCATGGGCAATGAGGAGCCATCATTTTTATTTAGCCTAATTAAATAAAGCCAATTTATTTTATTTCATTACATTTTTATACTTTATGTTTATATTTAATATAAATTTTATATTAATTTCATTTAATTTATGAATTAATCTTGTTTAATAACTAAGTTTTAATATGTAATATACATTCTATAAGTTTTATATATTAGACTTAGAAGATAAATAAGCCATATAAATTTTAGAAGATAATTTTATAAAATACACCTTTTCTCCTATTTCTATAAATAGCACCTGCTGATTCTCAGGTAGAAGTGATGACAAAATAAACTAGCTTCCACCAACCCTCCCTTCCTTCCTACATTTGGTTTTTGTTAATTATTTTCCAGTTTTTCATTTTTTTTCTAGTGTTTACTTTTATACTTTTAAGTATTCCTACATCTCATTACATACTATTTTCGATTTAAATTAGACCATTTGATACCCTTGAATAAAAAGTTGAAGGGAATCAAACATTTCATAAACTCTTCATTTTTCTCTTTGTTTCCTGCCAGTTTTGTTAGTTATATTACTTCCACATTATCATAACCTGCAATGTTTACCTGTTTTCTGAATAATTCCTGAATAATTCTCATTCTTGTTTGAGTCTTTCCTCTGAATGTGTTCAGTACTTTCCTCAGGTATTTTAGCCCTTGTTTTTCTATTCCTCTCTTGGTTGACTGAAGTTTTTTCTCTAGAGTTTCCTCTGGGAGAGCTCGTAACATTCCCAAGATTTGAATGGTCAAAAATATCTTACTGTCACCTTTGAATTAGAACAATACCTTGAAGGATTACAAAATTATTGATTGTACTTCCTTTCCCTAAATGTTTTTGAGGTATAAATCCATCATCTTTAGTGCATGCTGCAGGGAGTCCACGCCCCCTTTATAACTCATATTATTTTGTGCCTGGCATGACATCCAAAGAATTCTTTCTTCAATTTAAAAGTTCAGGAGTGCTTGGGTGGCTCAGTCAGTTGGGCATCTGCCTTTGGCTCAGGTCATGATCCTAGAGTCCCAGGATTGGGTCCTGCTTTGGGGGGGGGGGGGGGGGGGGGGGGGGGAAGGTCCCTTCTCAGCAGGGAGTCTTCTTCTCCCTCTGCACTTCATGCTGCTTGCTCTCTCTCTCTTTCTCTCTGGCTCTATCTCAAATAGATAAATAAAATCTTAAAAAATAAATAAATAAAATAAAATCCAGCATATTTACCAAGACCTAAGATGCCTTTCAAATCTTTAAATTTATACATTTTATTTTTAGGTCTGAATGGTTTCCTGATTTGTATAGTTAATGCTTTGTCTGAATTTTGTTTTGTCTAAATTATTTAACTCCCTTCTGTATAGACAGTTAGATTCATGTTGAATGACATTTATGTCTTCTAGATTAATCGTTTCTTCTCTCATTTTAATTTTGTATTTTAGTTCTGTTTATTTAATTATTTTTGTTTCAATATCATTTTGATGTCTTGTCCTGGCCATTCTTGCCCCTTCTTTGTTTTCGGTAATACCAATTCTCATTTTTACCGCTTCCGGTGTGACATTTATTTTACGATGGTTTGTTTCATTTCTCTCTTTAATTTTTTTTCCCTAAGCTTTGTTTTGGCTGGGTGCTCGAGGATTTAAAAATAAGGAGTCTGGTGTGTTGATGATAAAGAATTTTAGGTAATAATTTTATGGAAGGGAATGTCAGAATGGGCCTTGAGTGACATAACTTATTTTCCAGGTAAATGTTCGCCAGAAGTCCCTGGCATCAAGGAAGAATGTCAGTAATGAGGTGGACAAAATGGACTACCTAATTTATAACACTTTATTTTCATCAGCAACTTGCTCAAATCATCAGGGCTTGCTCAATGGGTTTAAGGAGTCAGGCATGGAGATTACACAGGGCTCAACAGCGTGGGTGGCTTTCTTCCTACAGTGACTTGGTGACTGCCAGGAACGAGTGCTAAATTTTTCAGTTGACCAACTCTGAGCCCTGTTAACATACCACACATGAGGAGGGCCAGCCAACCTTCTAGCAGTAGGCTGATGATATAGGGACCCTTTCTTCCTGGAGGCGTGAGCCATTTGTCCTCCCCAGGACATATATCGATCCTGGATTTAGATTTGTCTTCCTATCTGCCATGTTTCCATGGGCAATATAAACTGTGACTGAATAAATGCACTATTTAGCAGTACTCCCTGACCAAGGAACCAATTTTACAGCAAAAGAATTAAGACAATGGGCATATGCTCATGAAATTCAGGGGTCCTACAATGATTGTCCATGACTAGAAAAAGTTGGTCTTAGAGAAAGTAAAATACATATTAATAACTAAGAATCCTACCCAAACGTTCAGATGTTTAGATCCTTTTCAATATACTGATCTTGGTTCAAAATATTACCCAGAATAGGCATCCCTGATCATATTATCTTTCTATTTGAAGTTCGTCATACTCATTCCATGAGCTGACTTTCCTCATACCTGAATTAAATTATTTATATATATACGTATATATGATTGGATTTCTAGGTTTCCCTTCACAATGTCCCCCCACCAGTAGCTTTTAGTTTTATCACACCAGCAGGTGATTATTTTCCTCTAGTCTAAGAATTTAAGATAGTGCCTGGGACATAGTGGGTACTTAAATACCTGGTGAATGAATAAATTAGTGAAGATACCAGTTAAAGTTTATATGCAGTAGAATGGTAAGTGGGACAAATGGGCTATATAAGAATAGTGGAAAATAAATACTAATTTTAAAAACTAGCAAACATTATTTAGCAGAATGCGAGACACTGTTCTACAAGTTTCATACCTATGGAGTCATTGAACCTTCACAACTCTATGAGGTAGATACTCATAGATTTGTTTACACTTTGCAGATAAAGAAAAGGAGGCCAGGGAAGTTAAGTAACTTTTTAACGGTGATAGAGCTGGTCAGTGGCAGTTGGGATTCTGACTCCAAAGTATATCTAAACTACTATACCATATTGCCATAGAGTTTAGCTAAAAAGGTCATTTTGGAGAAACTAGAGAAAGGCACATGATTTCTAGAATATATTAACAAACATACCTCCTACATTCATCCTGTGGATGAGTCCATGTCAAAGGCCAAGGAGAAAGTACCAAGAAAAATAAATTTTCCAGGGAAGTTGAGATGGGATTTTGAACTGATAAGGAAGATGAGTGTGAAAACTGGGCATTTGTCTAAGGAACAAATTGGTAGAACATGCTGTGTCCAATTTGGGTACTAAATGGTTTACTTTGCCCAAAGAGGAGTTGGCCTTTCTCTTCTAGTAGCTTGTCTCTAAGTCCTTGGAATGTCATGTCTGATGGGAGTATCTTTGTTTGCCTGGGGCCTTCAGTCATACTGGGGACCTTGGACCAAGCCAGGCAGTAACAATATGCCTTAAGGTGGGGATTTTGGGTCACACAGTATCAGTTAAACTGGAGATGAAGGTCAACCACATGGGCAATCAATCATATCAATATAAAGTCTGAAAACTGAGGCTCAGATGGATGTATGCCCTGGTTGGCCATGCTCCATGTCTATTGTCACACACATGGAGGTGTTGATGCTGTGTAGACTCCAGAGAGAGGAGATGGTTGGAAGTTCCACATTTAGAGTCCTCCAAGACCGTCTCTTTCCTTTGCTGATTTTAACCTGTGTCTTCTCACTGTGAAACCATGTGTAACTGCATATATAACAGTTTTCAGTGAGTTCTGCATATTGCTCTAGCAAACTATTGAACCTTAGGGTGGTTTGGAGAATCACCATCCCTCACTTGCAATTGGTGGCGAAAGGGAGGGTAGTCTTGTGTGAACTGCATGCCTTCAAACTTGGCCTAATCTTAGGCACAACTGCAACAGTGAAGGAAGGAACCAGCATCAGCTTATGCTTCACAACCGGTATTTAAGTGGTCTTACAACACCCCCAGCTTACTTGGGACAGCAGTGTTATTATCCTGTTTCCAGGTGAAGAAACTATGGCTTGGAGAGATTTTGTGACTTACTTGAAGATGCTAAGGCCACGAAATATACTCAGGTCTCTAATGTTTTGGATAGAATTCCTTTTTAGAACCAATGTGGAATTAGGTCCCACCAGGGGCACATAGCCAGGGCTGTAAGGAGGGCCCGCTAACCCAATGGGAAGTGATGAAAGCAAGGTCACTGTTGTTTAGTACTTGAGATGTCTGCAACATGTGACCTGCTGAATCTGAGCTGGCAGATGCCACAAGTGCATACTTCAGCACTCATTTACCTAAAACTCTACCATCTTGGTAAATATGTTTTAGAAAAGCTCTTACGTTTTAGGCACAGTGCATTGATAGCACACATATGGGAAACCAAATCAGAACTATGCCTGTCCTAGTGAAGAATTGGAGGCTCATTAAACAAGAAACAGGTATAATATTACAATTTTGACAATTTCTCTATTGGAAAAACTCAAGGTGCTAGGGGTTTGCATGAGAAGTCAGGAATTCCTTCTTAGAAACAGTGATACTTAAAATGGAAGTCAACGAAGGCCGGCGAGGACAGGTGGAGGAGTAAGAATATTCCAGGCAGAGGGAAGAAAAGCACAGAGGTGAGGATTGCAACAGGTTTCAGAAATCAAAGGCAAAGTGATTAAAGGCTAGTAACAGGGAGAAAGAAGGACAGGTCTAGATCATTGCAAACCATCATAAGGACATAGAGAGGATAGCATTTGGATTGTAGATATGATCAAAAGCTAGGGTACAGCCAAAGAGGGTGGGAAAATGACAGGAATATCAAAGAAAGGGGGAAATTCTTTGATGAAGATCTTGAATAGTAGTGAAGACAACCTTAGATACCCCGGTAGACAGAATGTCTGGAAATGTTGGTGCTTATCATGTATGTAACCTAACCAAACTACCTGCTTTCAATGGCGTGGACAGAAAATGTCCTAATGGGGCCATGGGAAGAAAGAAAGAAGGAAAGAAAGACAGAAAGAAAAAGAGAAAAGAAAAGAAAAGAAAAGAAAAGAAAAGAAAAGAAAAGAAAAGAAAAGAAAAGAAAAGAAAAGAAAAGAAAAGAAAAAAGGAAGGAGAGAAAAGGGAGAGAGAGAAAGAAAGGAAGAAAGGAAGAGAGAAAGCCTGCATGCAATTCTTCCCTATATCTCTCATTTCAGTAGGTTAGAATGTCTTACAAACAAAATTAAATCAAAATTTCAGACCACTCTTTGGGTAGAATGTAAGTGACCATTTCCAATGGGAGAAAAGAAGGGAGTGAGAAAGGAAAGCCATTCTAACAGATTATTTAAAATTCCACTTGTTATCATTTCAACAAGTCTTAATGTACTTACCATGTGTACATGATTTGGATGCCTGAAAGCCACTGTCATGTGAGGAATAAAGTCCTTGCACTGGGGAGTGAAGACTTGCTTTTTAAAGCCTCAATTGTTGGCAACCCAATTTTCTTTTAGATTCATTCTGTTTGTTTTTGTTCATTTCTAGCAGCTCAGCCTGTGTCTGGTAAATAATTTAAGAATCCTGACTCAAACCACTGGAACACATCTTTCTAAATCATCAGCAACATTTTTTTTTTCAAAGAGACCAAGCCAGTCCCCACTCCCTGTCCTCATTCTAAAGGAATTTCTGAGAACTTTGAGTTCAAAATGGCTGACGAATCATTTGAGGTTATACCTGCTTTCTACCAAAAGCCAGTGAAATGACAGGGGAAAAAACAAACAAACAAACAAACAAACCCACAGCACCAGTAGGAGCCTGGGGACCTGTTCATCAGAAAACTTAAATGCATAGATACATTGAAGCATCTGTGGATGCTACAAAATCCTGTAACTGAAAGCATGGTAAAGAATAAAGTGAGTATCTCAACATACAAAATAGGAAAGAAGAAGTCTAAAAAGAGGGGTCTCCCTGAGATCACAGTAGTGGCAGGCTATAGGATCTGGCTGTGGGGGCAACTGGAGTGGTCTTAATCAAAATGAAAGGGTTCTAGAAATAAATAAATAAATAAATAAATAAATAAATAAATAAATAAATAGGCAAGCAAGCATATATATGTACATACGTACATATCTACGTCCATAAAATGAAAGGGCTATGACACAGCATATGTAGACCAGCCTTTCTCACCTAAGCTCACTGTGGAATTTGCTTTCCTAGCTAGAGCTCTCTGCATCAAGAGAAAGCAGCAGAATAGGTGACTCCTGTCCACCCCAAAGGACACGGAACACCTTCTCCGGGAAGTAAAAGGCCTGATGTAAAATAAAGTAAAAAGCTGTCTAGCTAATGTGACATTGTGTGTCAACTATATGCAAGTAAAAAAAAAAAAAAAAAAAAGAAAGAGAGGAAGGAAGAAAGAGAGGAAGGAAGGAAGGAAGGAAGGAAGGAAGGAAGGAAGGAAGGAAAAACTGCGGACTAATGGGCCAGCATCTCTGTAACCACGCCCACTTTCCCAATGGAAACAGGTGTATTCCAAAATACTAAACCCTTTCCTAAAATGGTTGTCTAAGTTACACCTCCTCCATCAATGTACAGAATAGTCTATCAGTGCACTTCCCTCCAATACTTGATATTGTCAGACTTTTAAGTTTGGTCAATTAAATCATTTAAAATGGTACATCATTGTGGTTATGATTGGCATGGTCCTGATCACTATTATGTTGAACAATTCTTCATAGGTTTACTTGGTCTTCTGCATTTACTCCTCCATGAAATATCTGTTCTCATGCCCCCTCTCTTGCCTACTTTTTTCTATTAGTTTCGTGGTGTTGGTTTCTCTATAGTTTTTGAATTTTTCAAATGTATTTTTGATGTTAATTTTATTTTCTGTCTTCCAGATATCCTTTTCCAGTTTGAAACTTATTTTTTCCACTTTCTTGAAGGTGCCTTTTGATAAATAAAATCTACATATTATCATAGCCAATCTTACTGATATTTTATATTCTTCACTATTTCTATGTTATTTAAGCAACTGTTTTTTACAAATGAACTTAGGCATCTTGTTAAGTGCTCCCATTATTTCTAAACATTTTCTCTATTATTTTATGTTTTCTATGTTTACACTTATATTACCTTTCAATGAGGACACTTTTGTTTTCTCCTTTTGAGTCTACTTTTTTTTTCTTTCTCTTTTCTTAAATCTTATTGCACTGGCTAATCCTTCTAACATTCACTTTTTTTCACCTTGAAAGATGGATAAAATTAATACTAAACCCCTCTTGGCTTAGTGTTTTCTTTAACTGCTAGAATTCTTAATAGTCATAAAATTCATCAAATTTTGATGGCATTTTTACTCAGTTTTGATAAGTTATATTTTTGGGGACCTTGTCTACCTCACTTGAATTTTTAATTTTTGTAATATAATTATCGACATACTCTCTATCTCCTTGTAAGTTTTTACTCTGCCTTTGTCCTAAACTTTATAATATTCCTTTTAAGGTTATTCTTGTTTTATTTCCTGATTATTTTTGCTAGAGATAAAATAGACACTATTCTAATCTTTTTCGAAGAACCAACTCAGGTATATTCCTTTTTATATTACCATTGCATTTATTTTCTATTTTATTAATTTGTGCCTTACCTTTATTATATTTCTTCTGCATTTCTGCTGCTGCTGCCTCTTCTTCTTCTTCCTCTTCCTCTTCCTCATTATCCTCCTTCTCCCTCTTCATCTCCTCCCCCTCCCCCATCCTTCCCTTGTCTTCCCTCCCCTCCTCCTCCTTCTCATCCTCCACCTCCTTCTTTCTTCTCCTTCTTCCTCTCCTCCCTCTTCTGAGAGTCTCTGGGTAACTTCTGAAAATTGGCACTTAGCTCATAAATCTTGAGGTTTTCCCTTTTTTTTAGACTTTTTTTAAGATTTTATTTATTTATTTATTTATTTGACAGACAGAGATCACAAGTAGGCAGAGAGGTAGGCAGAGAGAGAGAGAGAGAGGAGGAAGCAGGCTCCCTGCAGAGCAGAGAGCCCGATGCGGGACTCGATCCCAGGACCCTGGGATCATGACCTGAGCCAAAGGCAGAGGCTTAACCCACTGAGCCACCCAGGTGCCTTCCCCTTTTCTTATGTTAAGTATTTAAGGTTATAAGTATCCCATGACTCATGTTTGCTGAGTCCTATAGGAAGCGGGTGAAATTCATCGCCTGAGATTAGGTAGTACAGTGGTTCTCAAACTTCAGGACACAAAGAATCACTTAGTGGGGTTGATAAACCACAGATTCTTTGGTCCCATCCCCAGAGTTTCTGATTCCATGGTTCGAAGGTGGGCCAGATAATTTCTTACAAGCTCTCAGTCAATTACTTCTAGTTGGAATACCATACTTTGACTAGTAGTTAGTATTCATCTAAATTTCCCAGCCCCTCACCATCAATGTGCTTCTGAGCTATTCTTGAGTTTACCTTAGAAGAAAACCTGGACTAGAATTCTGAATATAGGTATAGATAGGTATCAATAAAATTCAAGATTCACAGTTAAATTTGAATTCCTATAGTATATTTAAAGTAAGAAAAGTACTTGTTGTTTATCCGAAATTCAAATTTAACTGGCTATACTATAATTTTATTTGCTAAATCTGACAACTCTAGTCTGGATGTTGAATTGATGATCTCACTGGTTCTCTAACTTCAGTGAGTATCAGCGTCTCTTGGAAGGCTTCTTAAAACATAGAGTTATGGGCTCTACCTCTTCCATTTCTGATTGAGTTTGTCTGGATAAGGGCTAGGAATTTGAATTTGTCACAAGTTCCCAGGTGATGGTGGTGATGTTGGCCTGGAACCAGTTGATCCCAAAGCGATGGTCAGAGATAAATGAGAGAACTCTCATTATTTATCCTATGACAAGACCACAACACCACACAAACAAGTGTGCAACCTCGAGATTTTTCAGCTTTTCCCCTGTCGTGGTTTTTCTTCTATACTGCTTTTGGTTTTGTTCTTGGGAGAGACAGGCAGAGACTTAACTAGTTCAGTATCTTGGTAAGGACTGTAACCACAAAATAATGATTCTGTTTTAACTTGGGGTGAGAAAATTTTCCTCTGAACAACACAAAGTTTCCTAAAAACAAGGTATATTATTTTACATAAATCTAAACCAGTAGTAACCACATTTTAAGAATACGAGAATTAAGCAGAGGAATCTTAATACATCTTGAGTTGATTATACGTATGATGTACATTAGCAATCTTTGCTGGATCTCTTATGTTTGTCCCTCTACACCAGTTCTTTTCTTTTTTTGCACCCTGCTCTCTGCCCAGAAATACTCATCTGTATCTTCTAAACCAAAGAGCTCCCTTGAACCCAGGCTTTTGGTTGGTTTCAGGTGTTGAGGGAACAAAGGAAATTGGAGGGAGGGAAGGAGTGAGATGGCTATTTATGGATACCGCCATAGTTACAGATCCTAGCTTCTTCCCCCAAGTGTTGCCTGTGGCTGGCTGTGCCTCTAGATTCACAGTTACATCTACTGTCAAGGTTGTTCTTATCCAACAGCTCTACTTCCAGATTTCGGTAAGCCTTAGTCTTTTCCTCTTTTGATCTAGGGGTGGTGATATTTCTGTGTTTCTAGCCTTGGGGTAGGACATTCTTTGTGGCTTCCCTGTATCCTGCCAGCATCGCTGGAAGTAGTTCTTTTATAAAACCTTTATCAGGAGCTGCTGAGTGGCTCAGTCAGTTAAGCATCTGCCTTCAGCTCAGGTCATGATCTTGGGGTCCTGGGATCCAGCCCCTTGTCCGGCTCTCTGCTCAGAGGGGAGCCTGCTTCTCCCTCTGCCTGACACTTCCCCTGCTTGTGTGCACTCTCTCTCTCTGTCAAATAAATAAATAAATAAAATCTTAAAAAAAAAAAACTTTCTCAAAGTACCTTTATGTCATTCCATCTATTTCCTGCTGAGATGACTCCTTTTAGTTTTTTTATCAATATGGAAACCCAATTATTCTAGTGCTATTTATTGGATATTCCATCATTTCTTTATTGATTAAAAAATCACTTATATTAAAAATCACATTTTCATAGGGGTGTCTGGCTGGCTCAGTCAACTAAGCATCAAACTCTTGATTTCAGTTTAGGTCATGATCTCAGCATCATGAGATCGAGCCCTGCATTGGGCTCCCCACTCAGCACAGAATCTGCTCAGGATTCTCCTTCTCCCTCCTCCTCTGCGCCTCCCTGCTCTCATGTTCTGTCTTCATCTCTCTCTAAGATAAATAAATAAAATATTTTTTAAAAATCACATTTTCATAGATTTATGGGTCTGTTTCTGAGCTCTCTAGTTTTTATTTCATTCACATTTCTGAGTAAGAATCTGTAAGATGAAAGAATCTGTGCTTTAAACAAATTCTATAGGGAATTCTTATACATGCTAGATCTTGAGAACTTGCTTAAATTTTTCATTAATTCAGTAAGATTGGTGAGTTAATAGCAGAGAGGCTGCTGTCAAGAAAACTTTCCTTGCTTTGGGAGATAACCATATAGTTTCATAATTAGCCCAAGAAAGACACTTAGCCTTATTTTCTCCATTTCTTTTACGAATCATTTTGGAAATGTGGGAAGGTGGTTGATTCTGTTTTGATGGACCCATTTTCAGACAGCTTAGCACTGTTTTACATCATGTACACAAAATGAGATTCTTGATTATCCAGAATGTAAGTGAAAAATAGCCAAAAGAACATACAAGTGTTTGATTATGTGGGAATTTGCATGATTTCAATTCAACTTAGTTAGAAAAGCACTTGATTGATTCTAGGTTTTCTGTCTTTATTTGAAAATTGTTATTTATTTGAACATAAACATGTTTTGTAAGGGTTAATAATTAGTGATGAATAATCATGCTATTTTCCAAAAGAATTAAGTTTATAAGAAATTATATATGAGAAATACACACAAGATTCAAACAATTCCCATTTTGGAAGCTTTGAGAGCTGGCTTATGTAAATAGCTTAAGGCATTGTTATTCACCTGGAATTACTACCCACATTTCAGACAAACAAGAAAAACAAAAACAAAAACAAGTAACTAATATTCACCTTCTAGACCTGCAGCCTCCGGAGTAGGAGTCGGCTACCTTACATGGGAGAGGTTGAAGGAAGGAGACGTCAGAACTTCTACTTACATTTGTTGTGAATATGATCATTTGCAATTTTCTACTTTTAGTGGCATTTTATAACACTCATAATATTGGTAGCAAGTGATACAAAAGCCATTACTTTACACATTAATAAATCCACGAATATGGGGGAAGGTGTGGTCTCACATCTTCTATGGTACATAATATAAATTCAGTTACGTTTGGAGATGATTCCTCTAAAGCCTCGCTCCTCTAAATGGGCTCCACCAACCACCAGCAAGAGCATCATCAGAGATATTGTTTGAAAGCCAGATTCCCAGGTCCCAAGCTAGTTACTGAGTCAAAATCCTCATTTTCATTCGATCCTCAGAAGATTTCTTTGCCTGGTAAAATTTGAGAAGCACAGAGGGTTGGCCTTGTAGATCCTTTCAAATGTAAGTCACAGGGATCCTATGGAGGGAAAGAGCAGATTTCATTCTCTCACTAGGCCAGGGAGACCTTTCTTTTTTCCCCTCCCCTCAGTTTTAGCTCAGAACAGCTAACGGAGAGCGGTGGTGTGACTTCCTTGGTTGGTTTTTTCCCCCTTGTTCTTGTTTTTAACCCTATTACATTTTTCCTCTAGGTTATATTATTTCTCTAAAAGACAATTCCCTATGGATAAATACGTTAACTCAGGACTATTTTGCAGTGTAGAAATTAGAGCCAAGTCTACTTGGTTCCTCGAGATATGCTTTGACTCTTGTCTTCACTATTGAATCAACTTCTTGGTGGATAATTCAACTCCTATTTTCCTACAGTCTACTCCCTATGATACTATCAGTTCATTACCTTTCCAAAACTAAATTTTCAGGTTATTCCTCTATTTAAAAAACATTTTCTTAAAATAGTGGTTTCCATTTCTTATTTTTTAATAGTTTTTATTTTTATTTTTTTATTTTTTGAAGATTTTATTTATTTATTTGACAGACAGAGACCACAAGTAAGCAGAGAGGCAGGCAGAGAGAGAGGAAGGGAAGCAGGCTCCCTGCCGAGCAGAGACTCCAATGCAGGGCTCAATCCGAGGACCCTGAGATCATGACCTGAGCCGAAGGCAGAGGCTTTAACCCACTGAGCCACCCAGGTGCCCCATTGTGGTTTCCATTTATTTTTAAAAATCCTAGCATTATACATTATTGAATGCGGGATTGCTCAAATGTTTGTATTTGTATTGTATATTAATATCTATAGAGTGTATAAACTGAATTTATACTATGATTAGCTAATTACACTTATAACAAAATACACATTTAGGACAAAGTTCATTCTTGACAATAGCAGCTATAAATATTTCAGAAATCTTCCTGATGATTTCTAGTATTTTTAGCTGATGCCTTGTCAGAACTGCTTACATAGTCATCATTTTTGCTTCATCTCGTGGCTGAAAAAGAAAGAGCTACCTACAAGGTTAAGGAAAAGTGTCAGCTTGGCCTTTTTTCACTTGCTTGCTTTCACTTGTATTATTCGTATTATCTTCAGTCTGCAGCTCTTGGGAGAAAAATCATTTAAGCCATTTGTCCATTTTATGATATTTAATTAAAACCAGTTAATGTAATACACAAGTCTGCTCAACCCGGCCCACAGGAACTACAGCATGTTGCAATGTGCTTAAAGTGAGCCAACAAGAAAGGCTAAAGCTGTCTTGGTCCCTCAGAGTGCCAACAAGACACCATGGGACCTGGAACCATCTTATGTTTGACCCAAGCAAGGGCTCCAGAGACAATCCACATGGTGATGTGAGTGAAGCTCATATATATACATATATATATATATCTTAATATTATGAATAGGAAGTCTAACAATTTCTTTCTGCATCCCAGTGGGTTGTTTTGCCCCCTACAAAGACTGCTGGTCTTGAGGATAAAACTCAAATTCCTAATGTAATATTTATTAGATGAGGCTACTCAGGCTTATAGAAACTCTCTTGACTAGGGCAATGCTCACATACTTTCTCATCTACAAATCTCTTCACAGCTTACTTTTTTCTGCAATAGTGGTAAGTCAGTGATGCCTTTATTTTTGTCAAACGGGTCTAAAGTCATTCAATTGATTTTAGGGATCATTGTACCATATTAAATAAAGTTCTTAATTCAAACATTAGTCGTGCATTGCTTTGTGCATTGTTATATTACAGAGCAAAGAAGAGGTGCTCAACAGTGTAACTCACAGAGAGTTCAGTGATTGTCTACCTATTCACTACTGTAATAATCCATAAAGTCTTTCCAGAGTTACAGAGTTATGGAGGCTCATGTTTTTCTTCCTCCCATGATACCAATTACTTATTTCCTCTCTTATTTCCAATATTAATAATCTGTGACCTGCAGAAAATATAATTTGGGTGGATATGAGATTGAGATGATGCATGATCCCACTGTGTTCTTTCCATCCTTCTGCCAAATGTGCTTGCAGTTTCTCTGATGACTGGACAGTGAGAAAGTGAAATTCTGATGCACAGACAAATTCTTACAGTCTTCCTTTGGAAGGAAACAAAACTAAGACAGGGATTGTTAATAGTTCTTTCAAGCATCCGTGAATTTGGCTTTTAATACTGTGGTTAGAAAAGAAAATACTATACTGAAAACTAAAGGGATCTACTTTTGATTACTAGAAGGATAAAGACTTAGCTCAGCTCTACCAGGAATTGGATGTGTGGTTTCCTGAGGACTGCACATGCTATACCTGATTCTTATTCCTAAACCAGACCCTAAGGCAGATTCCATTGCTTGTGTTCCTACAGTGCTGAAGACTTGCCTTATAGTAATTTTTTTCTTGTTTCTTTCACTGGGAAAGCCTCTCCCTTCCTTCCTTTCCTTCCTCTCTCTTTTCCCTCCCTCCTTTCCTTCCTTCTTCCTCCCCTCCCCCTTAGTATTCCTTTATTCTCCTTCCCCTTCCTCTCCTCTCCCTTCCCTACCCCCCATTTCCTCTTCTTTCACCTTCTTCCTTTTTTACTTCTTAGGTTTTAGTGACTCCTGGAAATCTGCTCTTTTTTCTTAAGGTATTCAACTGGGTCAGCCTGAATTTATGCTAGAGGCATGGGAAATCTTGGTCAGTGTTAAGATAGTTAAAAGATAGGATTATCAGTCTTAATAAACTAAAAATAAATATTTTGCAACAAAATCTACAAAATTAAGTCAAACGATCTCCCTCTATTTGTCCTCTGTAGGATGTAGCACTGGCCAGAGGAAGGGACTGAAACTAAACATGGGAAAATGGTTAAAGCTCACTTTCCCATTTCACTTTCCTTTTAGGCTAAAAGCAAATCTTCATTTATTTATTTATTTAATGTAAAAAATGTTCTATTACTTTTGTGCTTATGGAAGGAAAAACTGTAGCAGCAGATGCAAACAGTTATACAAGACGATGGAAGTCTAGACAGAAGCTGAGAACATTACTATCTCCTTACTAGACTTTGTATTTCATTTGGTTGGACATGAAAGACAGAGACAAAGAGACCTCCACTTCACACAGCTAAAGATGGGAAGAAGCTGCCCTGAAGTATAATAGGGCTAATTTTATTGTTTTGTCTTCAGTATCTGCAGCTCTTGGAAGAAAAATCATTTAAACAATTGTCCATTTCATGATAGTTTCATTAAAACCAGTTAGTATAATACACAAGTTTCTGTCTCTTGGAGTAAAGGGGTGTGACCAGTGGGATAACTTATCAGGCCACAGTCTACCTCTCACGGTCTAGCACAGCTCATCCCTCAAACCTGGCCCAGCTCTTGTTGAAGTGCCAAGGCTGAGACTGGCTTATCGGCCCACGAGAGTGTCTCTTATCTTAAAGAAATTTCCCTCAATTTATTGTCCTGGTAGGAAATACAAGGAGTGGACATGGATAGCATCAACTCAGGTTCTCATGGTTTAACAGCATCGTACAATGGTTGAACCAAGGACTATAGAAAGCATAATGTTTACAGCTCACAGAGACTTTGAGATCACACCTTTTAGGGTCTTTTTTTTTTTTAATAGATAATAAAGTCAAGTCTAGAGAGATAATGTGAAAGAACCAAGGGTACCCAGTGAGCTAATGCTGGAGTTGAGACTATGGTCCCAGTATCCTGCTTTCCACATTTGTGTTTGTTCTGCAACACCACATTGTCTTTCTGCTAAGCCAAAGGAAAGGGGTGCACCTGGACCAAACCATGTCTAATTGGGTATGGGGCTTTCCCAGACTTGATGGAATGCCTTTGATTGCCAATACTCTTGGTGATCCTTATGTTTGATGACTGTAACACATTATACTAATCAAAGCCTACTCACTTTTTCTTATTCAATCCTCATCATAGTTGTGTGTGGAGGGGGCTGTCATTAGTCTTATTTTTTCAGATGGAACACCCAAAGTTCAGCTACTCTCTCAAGTGGTTGCCAAGATTGACACTCTTTATATTAGTCTTTTATTTGGGATTTTAAAACATAAGCAAAGGATATTTGTTTTATTTCATATATAGTAAGATCCACTATAGTGCATATGTGGAAGTTTAATTAAATTCTGACTTTTATTTAGGTTGCCCTATGCCTAAACCTTTACAGGGTGCCCTGATAGTTAATTCAAAGACAGGAATTCCTGCACAGGACTGAGGTTTTCTCTAAGAAACATCTACTCTCACACACAGGATGTATGATTCTAGCCTCAAAGCATTTTTTTCACCATTCCTTCAGCCTTTATTTTAAGGAAAAAAAAAGTCTTTGTATCTAATTTTCCATTTCAACACTCAAGGGAATGATTGCTATACAAAACAAGAAGAGTCATGGCCATTCATTTTATTTGTACTCATTAAAAAAAATGGAAAAAAAAGCTAAATAAGAAACTATGCACAAAAAGCATTGAATTTATAAGATGGTGTACAGAAATAGAAATTTCCTTTAAAGTAATTCCAGATAGTTTAAATGCAGTCGTCATGCACTGTGGCTGGAAGGTTGACAGCTATCTTGTTTCATCCCAAGATAATGTTTTAATTTAACATATATGTATTCAGCATCTGTGATGTGCCAGGCACTAGCCTAAGTTTTGCAGAAACAATGGTGAATGATACAGTCTTGACCTCCTAGGGGATTATTTTCCTTTGAAAGCTACAGGTATTAAACAAGCAAAGAGGTAATGTTTCAGGTGGTGTGAATGCTAAAGGAAAAAATGTATTTGGGTGTAGTTGGGTCAGTGTATAGAGGGTAAAGGTAAGAGTTATTTTAGGTTGGATGATCTAAGAGGCAGCACTTGGACAAAACCCCACATGATATAAAGTGTCTATCCCTTTAAAAATTGTGGGGAACACAGACTGATGAGGTAAGAGCTAGTGTACAGTATTGGAGGCAGCAAAGAACTGACCATGCTGAAAACACATCAAGAGTGAGGGTGTAGCAAGATGCATGAGGGCCAGCTGTGTCAAGGTGAAGTCCAAGCAGTAGGCAGGGCAGACCATGTAGGACCTTGTAGGCCTGGCTAAAGATTTTCCAGCTTCTTCAAAACCTGGTGGTAAGTCACTGGAACATTTTTGAGGAGAGGACTGAGGCTGTCTGAATTTCTTGCTAAGAAGGATCCGTCTGGCTCCTGTGTCTGGAGACACCACTATGGGGACACAGGACAGTGTTTGGCAAGTACAGAAACAGGGAATTCCAATAAAGGTCTTCTGTAGTAGTCTAGGGGAGACATGATTGGGGTTGGCTTCATGTGTTAGCCATAGATTTGGGAAGAATTGATTGAGTCTGTAGTATAATCCTAACAGCTATATCAGGACTTGCTAAATGGATTATATAAAGACTGTCAGAGAAAAGGGAAACCAAGGAAGATGATCAGACTTTTGCACACTGTAACTGGGGGAAGAGTGGTGCCATTTAATTACATGGAGAAGTTTTTGGGGAGAAGTGGATTTAGGAAGGAGTTTCTATTTTGGACATTTGGTTTCAGAAGACTGCAGTACATCTAAATGGAGTTGGTAGTTGAATAAATGAGTCTGAAGGGAAGAGGTTGAATCTGAAAAATACGAATTTGGGAGTCATCAGGGTAAAGAGGAGAAGGGAGGTAAAGACTGAGCACCGGGAGATGAAGTTTCAGGTGTATCTTCTACTTCCATCCTTTGGGAGACCCACTGTGACCATGCCAACTCCAACATTTGCCCAATTGGGCTCAGCTCCTTGGGGTATCATGAGCCCCTCTACTCACATAACAAACCACCAATCCACAGACTTGGGCAAAGGGAGAAGGGTTAACCTTGTTTGTTTGGGTTTTTTTGTTTTGTTTTGTTTTGTTTTGTTTTGTTTTGTTTCCCTCCTTATCTTCTCATTGCCTTGTACCTTGCCCTTGACTATCTCTTGTTTCTTTTAGTGGGAAGAGGTCAACTCTCATCCTTGTAGGAGTCCAAGGACTCTACGTGTAGATACTGGGAACATTGCCCTGGCCATCCACTCCTTTGGGTACACTAGCTCAGGTTTATTTGTAGTTTAGTGTGCATATATCACAAAAGCCATCTAGGAAGTATTGCGTTTGGACGGCAATGAAATTATATGGCAGAAAGATTGCAAAGGGAAAGTGGATATCCATTTTTTTTGGGGGGGAAGCTATACTGTTTGGTAAATTTCAGTGTATGATATACTTAGAAATTTCTCTTTATGTTCAAATGGTAGTTTATTGACTTTACTCTGTGAAGATTAGGGGTTTGGCTGAACCAGACACTGAATTCTATTTCTAATTGAATTGACTTGGGTTCAATCTATGCCCCAGTGTCAGGCATGCAAGATGGATTGTTGTCTACCTTTTACGTCTTGGCAGGCAGGCCAGCATCCCAACCAAATTCAGTAGGGAATGAAGATGGACATTCTCAGGACAGGTGGGATTACCTTACTTAATGTGACTGTAGTCCATATAAATCGAATACAAGTTTCTAAATACACAAACACTGATGGTAATTGTGTTTATAGAACAAGGCAAAATAGAGAGCCTGAGGTATATTTAATCGCAATGGCTGATTGTATAGATTGGAAATGTGAGCCATGTTTTGCTGGCAAATGGAAATGTGCAAGATGGTCATAGCCAAGAGACTGGCTGTTTGGGCACTCAGAGATTTTAAAGAGAAATGGCTGGGGATCATCACTGGATCAATCAGTCCAAATAAATGCTTTAACACTTCATAACTCCAGTCCAAAGACAATTGTGTTGGGATATCAGACACATTTAATAGTTTTAAGAAAATCCCTTTAAAGCAAATTTCTTTATAACCAAATTTGGTGCCTTGTGCTTCCCTGTTTTACTTTCTGTCTAAGTGGGTTAAGATTGCCTGGGAGCCAACATAAAATGAACTCTTTTAGAGGCATTTGTGGGATTTGAGTTTGAGGAACCCTATCATCCCAGTGCTCCTTGGGGCATGGTAGTGATTTTTTTTCCCCCTCTTGGGAAGAATACTGAGAATGTCATTTCCCTACTCAGAAAACCTTGCTATTCCATGAACTCCAAGTATTGAAGTTCACCATGCAAGACTATTGATTTTAATAATAGAAATCAACATTCCATTGAGTTTTACAATAGCATCATACACTTTAAGAAATAAGATACCATTTCTTGGTATCTTGGTTCCCACTTTACCAGTCTTCTCAACTCACCATTCCTTTATATTCTGTCTTACCAATTTCTCAGCCAGTTTCTTTTTCTTACCTCTGTCATTTTGCTTCCTTCTGAATGGAGATGTCTTTCTTGTCTTTAACACATTTCTTGATACATAGAAGGTTCTCAAAAAGCAACTCTTGCCATGAATGAAGGAGTGAATAGCTATGTAATCGAAGCCTTTTCTGGCTCTTTTCCATTCCTACTTTATTGACATTCTTTTTGTCCTTCAAAGCCTACATTAAAAAATGTCACCTCATGAAACATTCTAATTGTATTATTTTAATTAAATTTGCTCCATTTTCTTCTTCTGTTTAAAGTTCTTTGTAGGTTATTTGTAGCCTTTTCCACCCTGTTAATTATATTTAAGAGTTGTGTGTCTCTGCATTAGTTTGTAAACTCCTTGAGGGTCAACATTGTGTTTTCTTTATTTTATCAGATCAATGGTGATTACCATGGTCTTTGCATACAGTAGGTCTAATGGCCATGGTTTACTTGAAGGTAGATCACTTGAATTTAAATGTAGCATGATTTTAACTAATTCTCTAAGGGCTTGGCACCACAAAAACTATTCTATATATATTTATCTACCTTTCTTTTTTATTTAAATTCAATTAGCCAGCATATAATATTTCATTAGCTTTTGAGGTAGTATGTACCTTTCTGTAACACAAATTTCTCTCATTATTTCTCTCATTGAGTACAGTTACTGATAGGAAATATAAAAAAGACATTCGAGAGGAAGAGCAGAGCTGCTTATACATGCTTGACTGGGATATGAAATAGAGTGAAAATAGCACCTATAAGGAAAGTAGAGCTTCTGTTCAAGATCACTAGGCTAAGAGTCTTTTCAAGCAAAAAATAACACATGATTTCCTAAGTTTCTTAGACTTAGGTTGTTTGAAGTTGTGAGGTCTCCTGTTTGAGCTTTATTCCACAGGAATAGAAGATTCCCCACTTAACTCAGCTTTTGGTTCCCGTCTCATTCTCCTGGCACATGCCTGGTGTTGGGTGGGTTAGTTTTGGTTTGGAATTTGGGAGCTCTCTGCTTTCATGGAACTTGCCTTTTTTGATAAAAAATAAATCAGAAGCTAGCTACTGAATCTGTTCCATTTTATAAGCATGGTAATTTTCCTTTGGAGTATGCAAATTAAACTCATCTCACCAATGAGGAAGAGAATTCTGATGCTGGTGTTATGGGAGTGTTCCTGGTGCCAACAACAGCAAGAGCAGAAGCTTCGAGGTGATAGTGGGATTTAAAGTACAGCAAGGAGGTCAGCTAGCTGGGCAGAGGGAGTGAGGATAAGTTGTAAGTAAGGTGGTCAGAGAAATAATGTGGGTTTAGATCTTGTGCAACCTGGTAAGCCACTATAAATGTTCAGGCTATACTATTTATGAAATAGAAAAGCATGCATGGATTTTGAGTAACATCGGAACATGGTTTAACTTACCTTCTGAAAAAGTTTGTGTGTTTGTTACATTAGGAGTGACTAGAGGTGGGTCTGGAAATGACTGGAGTAAGAGGGGTTGGTTTGACCAAGGAGGTAGTGATGAGGGTCCTGGGAAGTACTGAATTCTTGTTATGGTTTAAAGGATTTTTTGGTGGATTCGCTGTGTGGTATGAGAGATGGATAGAGGAATTCGAGATGACTGTAAAGGTTTGAGCCTGAGCAAACAGAAATATGGAGTTGCCCTTAAATGAGCTGGGGAAAAAAGAAAGAAAGAAAGAAAGAACGAACGAAAGAAAGGAAGGAAGAGAAAAAGAAAGGAAGAAAGAGAAAAAGAAAGGAAGAAAGAGAAAAAGAAAGGAAGAGAAAAAGAAAGAGAAAAGAAAGAAAGAGACAAGAAAGAAAAAGAAAGAAAGAGAAAAAGAAAAAGAAAGAAAGAGAAAAAGAAAAAGAAAGAAAGAGAAAAAGAAAGGAAGAAAGGAAGAAAGAAAAAGAAAAAGAAAGAAAGAAAGAAAGAAAAAGAAAAAGAAAGAAAGAGAAAGAAAGGAAGAAAGAAAAAGAAAAAGAAAGAAAGGAAGAAAGAAAGAAGAAAGAGAAACAGAGGACAGTCAGGTTGGAGGGAAAATCTGAAATTTGATTTTAGGCGTGGTAAGTTTCAAATACGTACTAGTTATTCATGTGAGGATATTAAGTAGGTAGCTGGACATCAGGGGAGTGATCAAAGCTGAACTGTAATTCTTGTAGCTGTCAGCATAGAGATAGAATTTAAAGACACGTATTAGATGATGTCATGTGAGGAATGATTAAGTATACAGAAGAGCTCAAGTAGTCATCCCTGAGAGAAAAGGAGGAGCCAGGAGCCATCAACAGAGTGATAGCTCCAGAGGGAGTGGCCAGTGAAGTGGGTCGAAAACCAGATGAGTGTAGTGCTCTAGGACTGGAGAGAAGAAAGCTACTTCTCCAAGTTTCCAATTTCCAATCCATCAACATTTCTGTTTGCTTTTTAAACTCTGTCTCTCTCTTCCCTTTGGTTTGGTATAGACAACTGGGTGAGTCTGTGATCTACTCTGACAGATGTTTAACAAACTGAGAGCACTAAGATTATCTTATCCCCTTCAAAATAGCCCCCTTGGGAGGACATGTACTTCCAAAAATAAGGCTGTTTTGCCGAAGTCATGTGCAGAGCTCTATTTTGGGGAATTACCATCATCTCCCTTAGGATACTCACTGATAGCACATAATTATGTTCTGAAAGATAATTTTGTTGGAGGGTTAGTGTTTCCTCCCCTCGACCCAAGCCTGATGAGTAAGTGCTGTCTAGCCAGACGTCAGTATACATAGTCAACACCAAAATATGAATGTAAAGGAATAAGATTGATTCACATCTTCTCCTTATTCTTTTAAGCAACATTTGTCTTTTTATTTCAAAAGCCATATATGCTCACTAATTTTAATTAAATAATGAGAATATACAGATTTAAAAAAAGAGAGGAAGCACCTGTAATCTTACTGCTCTTATTTGTAAATATTTGGCATTATTTTCTTATTTTTCCATCTGTTTTTCATTTTACTTACTGGAGACTGAAGATCTTATAAACTTCCTAGGATGACCATTAAGTTGTAGCTCAAAATAAGAGCTACACATGCTTATAGAAAGTAATCCAGAAAGTAATACATTTTATTACTTGGAAGTGTGAAGATGTAAATGTACAACTTCTAATTTTTTTAAATGATTCTGTTTATTTATTTGAGATAGCGTGAGAGAGAGCATGGATGGGGGGAGGGTAAGAGAAGAGGGATAAGGAGAAGCAGACTTCCTGCTAAGCAGGGAGACAGACAGACATGGGGCTCAAACCCAGGATACTGGGATCATGACCTGAACTGAAGGTAAATGCTTAAGATGCTTAACCAGTTTACTGAGCCATCCAGGTGCCCCTACGACTTCTAATTTATAATATGCATCTTATCTCCTTCATCTTCTTTTGCCTCTCTCCCTATCCTGAGTCCCACTTCTAGGTGGTCAGCTGATGAGAAAAAGAGAGCGGGATTTGTAGTCAGATACACTTGGATTTAAATGGCTGTTCTGTGAATGTGAACTTATTTTTCTGTCTTAGCCTCATTTCCTTCTGCACTAAAATGTGAATCTTAACAGGGAACTTTACATAAGTAATTAATAAAGCATTTATAATGTACTTAGCTCATCATAGGTGCTCATCAAAATTTAACATAATTGAAAACACATGGGTTTTATGTTCAGACAAACATAATGCCTTCAGTTTTCCTTATCTATACATCTTATTGGCTTGTCATAATGATTAAATTAAATCATGCATATAACATGCAACAGGAAGACTGGAGTATAATAGATGTCCAGGAAATCATTGTTGAAGGAATGGATATATTATGTATTTCAGGCTTTATTTCTAGTCCAATGCACACAGTAGGGCTCCAGATACTTTTTTAAAATTAAAATGAAATGTATTTCTTTACAGTCACATGCTTGTTCTCACGCTGCTCCAGTGAGACATGCTGTGCTATTTTCCTTGAAAATATGCAGGCGATGCAGGGGGTACTATTTTCAGTAGGAGGTAGATTAGTAAAATAAATAAGTAAACACACTCTCCTCACATGAAAACACATTAGTTATAAAGAAAAATTTTGAACACTGGTGAAAACAAAGAAACAGACTAAAAATATTAGTAAGGATTCTGTGATTCTGTTCTAATTGTAGTTTTCCTAATTGTAGAGGCTATGCAACAGCATTGTCAATTGGAGCTCAAAGCTTCAAAACCCAAGTTCAAACAGGGAGACCCAAGGCTTCCTGGTTTCATTCTGGTTTCCATAGTCCCTTCATTGTGTGTGCCTTTAACCTTGCAACTCATAATGTCCAGGTCTGTTCCTGACCTCAGTTCTATACATTTGGCTCTTCAGCATCCCTTAAATATGTCCTCATGGTCTACATTCATGGTCATGGCTATAACTCCTTGTGTAAGCTTCCTTTCCTGCCTCTCCATTGTTCATCTCCAGGGGAGACCTCTCAGGGCACATTTAAATGTTGTGAAGCTTGCATTTCAAATGTTTCATTCCATCACAATGGGCTCTTACACTCTAATATCTGTTCGGGGTAAAATGTCCTCTGAGAGAATAAAATTTGTGAAAAAAGAAGCGTCATTGCAAATCCTACCCACTTATACTTCTTTCTCTGTTTCTGTCTCTCTCTGCCCCCTGTGCCCCCACCCCCACCAGACATGTGGTACCCACATGATGATAAAACGATGCTCTATTTTATTTATTTGATCATAAAATACAGCAATTAAATGAAAAGACTCAATTACTATAAGTTAAAACACCTCCAATAGACAATGGTTTCAATGCCCTCCTTTTCCTCTGAATGGTGTGATAATGTTTTCTTTTATTTATTTATTTATTATTTGACAGAGAGAGAGATCACAAGTAGGCAGTGAGGCAGGCAAAGAGTGGGGGGGAAACAGGCTCCCTGCTGAGCAGAGAGCCGGATGCAGGGCTCAATCCCAGGACTCCAGGATCATGACCTAAACCGAAGGCAGAGGCTTTAACCCACTGAGCCACCCAGGCACCCCTGTTTTCTTTTATTTAGATAATCTATCCCTCACACACATAGTCACTAATACACACATGGACACAGACACACACACACACACACACACTCCCTCTTACACACACACTTTTCCTTATTTACCTTCCTATTCATATCAAGGACAACTTTAAGGGGGCAGAAACCCCAACCCAGCTAGCTTAAGCAAAAAGAAGTTGGTTTGGCTCATATAACCAAAATGTACCATGTTCAGGGCTGGCTTCTGGAAAGACTTGGTGCATGGGCAATGCTTGATCAATAATTTTTGACTGAAGCTCAATTTTCAATTAAGTCGATCTGTGTAGATATAAATCGACCACAACTGATTAGTATTTTCTTCTTTCCTTTTTTTTTAAAGATTTTTATCCATTTATTTGACAGACAGAGATCACAAGGAGGCAGAGAAGCAGGCAGAGAGAGAGAGGGAGAAGCAGGCTCCTGCTGAGCAGAGAGCCTGATGCGGGGCTTGATCCCAGGACCCTGGAATCATGACCTGAGCTGAATGAAGGCAGAGGCCTTAACCCACTGAGCCACCCAGGTGCCCCTATTTTCTTCTTTCCTAATCGAATGTGACATCTCAGGTTATGCGAATCTGCGGTTTTCAGGCCCAGTGGAATATTAAAATCATCCTGAAACTTTAAACAATTCAATGCCTAGACTAACCCCTCCAAATTCTAATTCCATAAGTCTGGACAAGAACCTGAACATTGGTTTGCTTCAAAGTCTCCAGTGATTCTCAGGTGCCCCAGAGTAGAGGGCCACTGATTTATCTGGCTTTTGGAATTTCCTTTCCCAGATGCCACTGGCCATTTTATTCCAAGAAGCTATAGCTAGAGGCTTTCACACAAGAGTCTAGAGAAGAGAGGTAGTCCCCAAATTCTTAGATAACTTAGAAAACCAACCTGTATAAAAGAAAATGATCCATTATAAGAAAACTCCAGAGAGTAGACACAGCTCAGAACAGAAGGTTAAGTCAAAACCTAGGAAGCAGATGGACTAGAATAGAAGCTAGCTGGAGAACAAAGCCATTAAGACCACAGATGTTAGCCAAGATGGATTATTTACATGTCAGTGTCCAGTCTGAGTTAGCTTAAAGGCACCTGGATTCATCAGACAATCTCCATTGACTTATTCCACAGTGGGCTCTGACAGCTTGGGTAAGACTGTAATAGGGTGTACAGCAGCTGGCTAATTTTTTTCCAAAATAATTGAACACAGATATCAACTATGTGGTCAGAATGACCACACTGTGATGTCTTTATGGGTGGGAAAGGTAGAACCTAAAGTTTATGACTCTGGGACTCAGGTTGAAAGTGACCCGACTGGCAGGAACAACTGTTACCTTCTGCCTTTGCTTCAGCAAAGTCCATCCCAAACTTTGTGTGCATTACAGTTTGTCCCTGGGTGAGATGGTGACCAGTAACTCTCCTGTTCGCATAATCACTAGGACCCAGAGCCAGAAAATTTCTGCCACGGAATGAAGATCTTTACCATGAATAATTACAAATGAGGCAGGCGATCATTTGTGTCATGGTTCATTGGCTCCGTCAGGGTGAAACAAAGACATTTTTCACTCTCTTCCGTCTACCACATGCACGATTAATATGCCTTTGTAGATTACTGTAAATAATTCAAATGTTTATTAAAAACTCTGTTGGACGATCAAGGAATCATAGACAATAGGAGAGAATACCATCCAATTTATTTTTATTTGGCATGCTCCATCCATCATATCACAAAGTGCTTCAAGGGGAAACACAAAAAGAGGCAGGGTTTTCAGGCAAGATTCAGAGAGGAGGTCATTTAAAATGATCGGAGGAGAAAGTGTTAAGAGAGCAATACTTCGCTTTGAGGGTCCCAGTGATTTTGTTGGATTAGGTCATCTTGCTAATTCAGCTCTGACGTGGTTATTTTAATCAGTGTTCCAGCTGATGAACTTGGCTCACAGTAAGGAGGAGGAGTGGGCATACCATCTAACATCTGCAAGCAGCTCAACTTTTGGGGCCCTCTGTATTTGTGATATATAGGCAGAGGAAATGTGAACCCCTTCTGGCCCCCCTGGGATACAGGCATTATGGCTCAACACATTGTCATAGTACATTGCACCTGCCAAGCGGGCCCCATGTGAGATGAAACGGGGACAAGTCAAAGGTGGCATCCTAATCTAAGCTCTGACGTTCTTGGTGGCTCATGGTCAATTGCCCTCAGCCCAAGTGACCCCTGTGGTTATTAATGGTTAGTAATAATATCTGCTATTTACTAGATGACTGTTGTGTGGCAGGCACTGCCCTTGGCAGTTCTGATATGATGAGGATGGTGTTGTCTCATGGTGATTAAGTTGCTGGCTTGGGAGTCAGATTACAGATTGCAGAGTTTGAAGTATTGGCTTCAAACATACAAAATCATTGACTTGAGCATGAAAAGTGTATAACAACGAAACCCACTTCACAGCATTACCGGTTGTACAACAGACCCTATGAAGAAGGACTGGCCCATGACTGGCAGCACCAGTACTTGAGAAATATTAGCAATCATTATTAATCTCACTTAGCACTTAATATTAATAACTAATACATTATCATGAGTATACTTTAATAGTATGACAGTATTATCATGTACATTTTATAGAAAAGGCTAGTGAGACTCAATGACACTGAACACTGTGGGTGTGTCCTAGCTAATATTTGAATATAGACTTTTTTAATTTCATAGCATGCTTCAAATGTGGCTATCAAAATGGTTTCCCTTTACTCATTATACAAATAGAATTTAAAGTTATTATATCCTCAGGACCTTGTCAACCATTCGAGGTATTTCAAATACACCCGATTTTTTTCAGAGAGTTGGCTGCCATGGGGTAGAAAGCACTCTAAGAGTTAAAAGGGCATAGACAGAAGGCTGGAGGAGCAGAATAAAAAAGTATACTCAAAGATTAAGAGCTGTTAATGTTCTCAGTAGACCCACAGGAAGGTACTCTACCTGTTGGTACATTGCTAGTTGTGCTATTGTGGTCACTTCCACTGATAGGGGCTGGAAGAAGTGAGAATGTGCAGAGGCTGGAGTCTGAAATCACACTATCTCCGTTTTCTCTACATCAACTGCCACACTGCCAGATCCAGAAGCAGGAAGTATCTCTCTTTTCCTTGACTTCTGATTCCCCAACCCTGTGTCCCGTTGGTGGAACCCAACAGAAACTAGGTAGACCAGGAGTCTGCAAAGTATTGTTTGCCATCTCCCTGGCCTGGTAGCACAGGACAGAGAACAGGGCTAAGGTGGTGTAGCTAAGGTGGCTGAGAGAAAACAGGAAAATAGCACAGCGACACTAACCTTTTAGCTGCAACTCTTCTTTTAGTTCACTAGATTGTGGCTTTGCCCATCTACACCAATCAGTAGATCTACTCTGTAGTATAGAAAACACCAGCCCTTCCTTTGTTGAGAATGGTTTGTATGGGGAAGTTATTCCCTTACAGGAGTAAAAAAGGTAGAAATACAAGGGGACCGTTCCCAAAATATACCCAGAGCTAAACAAAATGGGATGTTGATAGTGCCCTAGTAAACTGGAATATTCAGGAAGCCAACTCTTCATGATTGAACAACTCCCACTCCCACTAGTCTTCTGTTGGCTAGGAGACCAATGAAGCCAAATGGTAGTCATGGCCTGTTTTCTTGGTCAGGCTTGGCTGGGCTTATGCTGTGATGGCAGAACAACAACAACAACAACACCCACGATCTCAGTGGCTTAATACATAGTTTATTCTTTAAATGCTCAGTCTGCTCCAGGTTGGGCCCTGTCCACAGCCTCCTGCTCAATGGCATAGTGATCTAATCTGTTCATGTGGCTCCATCATCTGAAGGCACCACTCCCACACTCACCACCCAAGGAGAAACACGGTTGGAAGGTTAAGAGAGGGATTTTCATCATCTGAACCAGAAGAAATACACCTCACTTGTGTTCATAATCTACTAAGAGAGTAATCACTTGGCCTTGACCACTGCAAGGGACTCTGAAGTGAAATATAGCCTTCTCATGTCCCACAAAAGTGAAGAGACCCAGGAGGGTGGGCTGCTGGTTATGTCCACTTCACACAAGCTGCTCTGTGATTGACTCTGCTGCATGGTTGGAAATGACTGGATATTTTTTATCATCCTGGCAGTCATACAACGATAGTGTTTTCATTAATACTGACATTAAAAGACACACACAAAAAAATCTGCACTTGTGGCAATTACATTAGACTATGTCCTCAAAACCTGGCAATTAGTCTCTCTGTTTGTGATTCTTTATTGAGAAGGATTTGAGAAGCACTGTATATGCATGTATGTATATCATCTCTCTATATAAATGATTCTCTCTTCCTGATGAATTACTACCTATTTTATTAATAACATAACTTCTTACTTACATTTCTAATATTGGCTTACATTGGTGACAACAATATCTTCCCTTAACTGTCTGATGTATGACTTTTGTCTATTTCTTCGGAAAGACAAATTATTTCTTTAAACCATCTATAATTCTTTAACTTGAAAATATTTGCCTAACATTTTGTAGGACCCATTATTATAAAGTGTCTGATTATTTTGAACAAAGAGATAAAGGCTCTGTCTTAATCCATGCAATATTATGTCTCCCAAACCAATAAGTGTAAAATCCAGGTGTTCTAGGAAAGGTGATAGAGCATTCTCAAAGCTCCAAATTTCAAGTTCAGTAAATAAGACTAGCTGTAAGTTGTGAAGACTTTTTAATTTTATCTCAAGAGTTCATTCTTTCAGGAAACTGGTATACCCCATTTAATATGACAGTAATAGAAATACGTTAGCTGAATAACTAGGGTATTTTGTTTAAAAACTAAAGAGAAGTTCCTGGTAACTGACAAGATATCTCTTGAGTCTCTATTATGTGACTATCTTGATGCGTGGATATCTGTCAAATATTGATAATTCTGGTTTGTGAAAGCATCAGTTGAGAGGACAGATGAGAACAAAAAGCATCTATAAAACATCATAAATGGATTCTTAAAGAATGACTTATGAATGGATTATTAAATAAATAAGTGAATTAATGAATTAATGATTTAGGTCTCCAACCAAAAATCTTAAAGAAAGCATTAAAAAATCAAATATAGCCCAGATATTTACAAAATACTTTTTTGTTTTCAGCTGTTTTATTTCTTATGGATTATATTTACAAAACCTAAATATTTCTGAATATGCCTTTCATGACAAAGATTTAGTATAGCCTCAGTTAATCAAATTTCTTAGAAAGAGTCTGCTAAGAACCGGCAGTACCTCTATTTTGTGCATTTGAACACAATGTTTAGTTACAGATCCCATTGTTAAAACTATTCCAGAAGATTTTGGTAAATTCAGTACTTAGCAATAAAGCAAATTTAACCCACGTAAAAGAGGTGATTATATATCTGTATTTATTTCCTAGGGCTGCCAAAATAGTTTGCCACAAACTGTGTATCAAAACAAACAAATAAAACAAAACAAAACACAGAAATTTATTCTTCTACAGTTCTGGAGATTACAAGTCTGCAATCAGGATGTTTACAGGGTCATACTTTCTCTGAATACAATAGAGGAGAATCTGTTCACAGTCCCTCTCTTAGTTTCTGGTATTCTCAGCAATCCCAAGCATTCCTTGGCTTGTAAATGTATCTATCACTCCTTCACTAACCTTACCTCCTTCTCACGTGGCATTTTCCCTTGTGCCTCAGTCTCCATGTGTCTTGTCCTTTCTTGTGAGGATACAAGGTCTGTTAGGTTGGGAATCGCATCTTGACTACCTCTGCAAAAGACCTTATTTCCAGATAAAGTCATGTTCACAGTAACGGGGGGTTAGGACTTTGACATAGTTTTTGGGGAGGTAGAATTCAGTGAACCATGTGATTAATGATTTTTAGTTAAGGTGAACAAAAAGCTCCAATGGAAAACCTTTGAAAGCAGGTGTCTAAGAATTGTTAGCACTTTTCTAGCTACATGTTTTCACTTGATGCATCTTTTAAAAAAGATTTTACTTATTTATTTTGAGAGCGAGAGTGCACAAGCGAGAGGGAGGGGCAGAAGGAGAGGGAGAAGCAGACTCCCCACTGAGCAGTGAGCCCCATGTGGAGCTCAATCCCAGGTCCGCAGGATCCTGACTAGAGCCAAAGGCAGACGCTTAACCAACTGAGCTACCCTGGCGTCCCACACCTGATGTATCTTTTACTTTAACCATCCATTTAAAAACACACTTGTGCTGTTCATGAATTTAATTCAGAATCATACAATCTAGCTTCATCTCTGGACAGAATTTCAGGTTGGCTCCCACAGAGTTGGATGAAATGTTAACCATTCTTTCTTAAATAGGTGGATTTTACCCTTCATTCCCACCCCAAATTGAGTGATATTGACCTGAGCTTCTTTTCTTTCTCAATGCATCTTATGTCATCTGGTTTCTTAATCAGAATAAGAATACAGGAGAAAAAATATCAACCTAAAAACAGAGAAGCTGGGAATGGAAAGAGAAAATTGGAAATTCAAACTCAGCTCCATAAATCCCTGAGAATGTTTCATTTGATGGTATTTACCTGTTAATTAGGATCAAAGGAGAAAAATCATATAATAAAGCTCATAAAAGCATACTGGCTGAATATTAATGAATTCAGTGATGGGCTTCTGTTTCCAGGCAACCGAATATCCCCCAAGAGTATTAATGTTGGTTGTAAAACAACAACAACAGCTCAGGCAGGAGTGCTTGTGGCTCTGTTGGACAAAGGCTTGGAATCCCCTGGGCCACACTGCTACTCTTCCTGGGTTGCAGATTGCAGCAATGGCTTCAAGACCACCACTCTGGTTGTTTCTATCCTGTCTGTCATTGACAAGAACTACACACTCAAAATTCATTGGGAGCTGGTAATAAATAGATGTTGGCACCCATAGGTGGAATAGGGAACCGAATGATTGTCCACCAGGCTAAGGAACATTACAAAGGGGATTTGCATTTTCATCCGCACTCTACTGCTATTAGATTGATGTCTCTACGTTTTGTTTCTTTTCTGTCCACAAAAGGAAAGAAAGAGACAAAGAAAGAAAGAGAGAAAGGAAGAGAAGAAAAAGGCAGGAAGGAAGGAAGGAAAGAAGGAAGGAGTGAGGGAGGGAAGAAAGGAGAGAGAAAGTTATCATCTGTAGTTCTACCAGCCTATGGGTAGTCATGAGTATAAGAATAAAAAAAAAAAAAAAAAAAAAGCAAGCAAACAAAAAACCAAAACACTACTCAAATGTTAAATGGAGGTGCTAGTAGAGATAAGAGAAATAAACCAGCATGCCAGAGGGATGTGTTAGGGACCCAGACTCAAGATTAGAAAAAACATTGGTCCAGTCTCAGACAAAGCAATTAGTGGTCTCCGTGTGATGCACAGGTGATCTAATTATCTTCATCTCTCATCTAGCCTCATGTCCGACTGTTTCTGACCCCATGCCGCAGCCCTAGTCACAGCTGCCCCTAACCACTCTTCTGTTGGAGTCAGAATGAACAAGTGACATGGACATTAACTTGTGTTCTCACCAGCATTGATCTCATCAAATCTATCCCATGTAGCAATCAAGAATTATGGGCTAGCCCAGAGCCAGTACATATACCAGTCACTCTCCCAAGCCCACTGTCAGTGCCTGATAATCCTAGGCAATCAGCTTAAACAGAAGGGTCTTGCTCATGACCTGTAAAAACAAACATGGCCGCCTATGGTGATCTCACACACGGGGCGTATGCAGCTAGCCCCTCCGGGGATTTACTACTAGTTCTTCCCTTAGCAGCCCCCAGCCAATGGGAAGGTTGCCCCCATTCTACATTGCTAGGCTTCATAAAATGCATGCATTTAGAGGAGCAGGTCTTCATTTGTAACACTATTTCAGGCAGCCACCAGCCTATAATTTATTTCCGCTTTGTATCTCATGCTGCTCCCTTCTCATTAGCCACATTTTTCATATTTTACAGCTGAAACTGGGAAAAAATATGTTTCCCTGAATCTAACCTAGTCATTGGCATGATTTCCCAGAAGGAAGACTAACTAAGGAAAGGGAAAAAGGCATTATGGTTATGGGCACAGGGTTTCCAATCAGGAAGAGCTAGGTTCTAGTGGCAGCTCTCAGCTTCTGTGAATCCAGGGCAAGTCACTTGGCCTCTCTGAGCATCTGTTTCTTCATCTGTAAGATATGAATAAAATGACCTATGACACAATGTTGTTGTGAGAATTAATTTAGATAGTGTATTTTAAGACATCTTGTACTGAGGCTAGCAATTTCAACACTCAATAAATGGTAGCTATTACCATAATGGTGATGATCACCATTATTATTATCATTGTTATGGAAATATGCAAAGAGCTAACATTCTCAAATTGAGACGGTTAGAGCTAGTTCATATATATGTATGAAAATTGGCCATTGAAAATTGAACATTGATGTTATTGAACATGGACAGGATTTATAGAAAAATATGGATTTTCTTCTGCATTCTGAAACTCTAGTAATTGCTTTCCTGGAGGAGTGAGGACAAGGATATAACATTTAGAATGTCTGATTCTTCTTATCCCTCTGTGTAAAATGGGGATAGTCATGGCTATATTGTTGGGTTAGTGGTGTTGGAAGGTGTAAGGGGATAAGAGATATATTACAATATGTTACATGTCATAAGATGATCATGCCTTTGAATATTGTCTTCTTTTGACCCCTCCTTTCCCTTCATTGACCTTCTGCTACCATGCTATTCTTTAACAGCACAGTAGCTTCTCTGTGTCGATTCAAGCCCATTCACACCACTCCCATTGCAACACATGGTCATTGGAGTTCTCCCGATGCTCTCCCCCTCCTACCCAACTGCAGTTAAGGCAGTTCAGCTAGGCACCTGAAACCAGTCAAATTGAGACTTTGGATTCAATTTGTCTTCCAAATAATATATACATAAGTCATGCAATGACTTAAATAGTATTGTGGGTGGTGGTTCTTGGATGTATATGGGCATGGGAATATCTTGGGAGCACTTTTAAAAAATGCATATTCTTGGAAGCTTCTTTCTAATTAAGTAGGGTCCAAGAATCATAATTTTCTTTTAATTTAATTTAATTTCTTGTGTTCCAAAATTCATTGTTTATGCACCATACCCAGTGCTCCATGCAATACATGCCCTCCTTAATACCCACCACCAGGCTCACGCAACCCCCCACCCCTGTCTCCTCCAAAACCCTCAGTTTGTTTCTCAGAGTCCACAGTCTTTCATGGTTTATCTCCCCCTCTGACTTCCCCCAATTCGCTTCTCTCCATCTCCCAATGTCCTCCATAATTCTAACAAACTTTCCAGAAAATTGTGGGAAATCCTATAAGTAGGAATGTCAGTATCAAGACTGAAGCTGACTCTGTGTGGAGGAGGGGAAGAGCACTCTTAATATCACGAGCTGGGAAGCTGCCTAATTTCCCTGCGCAGAACCACACACCTTTCTGCATTACCCTGGCATGGGATGTCTCCTCTTTACAGAGCCATAAAACAGGTAATTTTGATGCTGTTGTTTTTAGGTGAAACTTCTCTAAAACAAAATTGGGGTCTATGTCCTTTGGTCGTCTTGAGCAAACTGTCTCCCCTTCCCCTAATTTTTTTCTACCTTAATAAATACCTTTCTGTGTTCTTGCGAGTCTTTCTCACACCCTTCTCCTCTGCCTTACCTGGCCAACTTTTGATATCCGGTTTAGGCATCATCCCTGCCAGGAAATCTATCTATCCTGAGACCCTCCAGGAAAAGCTAAGACCTTTCTCTGGCATCTCATAGCACTTACAGAAGTGAGTTGAGATCATTGGTTTGCATATTTTTCCTTCCATTAGACTGTGAATTTCTGGAAGATATTGATAATATATGATTCATTTCTATATCCCTAGAGCCTTACACAGAAACATAAATACACGAGATTTTATCTTATATGTTTTTTGCTCACCATCTTCTCTCTTCTGTCCTCAGTGGAAACACACGGGATGTTGTTCTCCCCCACCTTTTCCTCTTCTCCATCTTTTTAGCTATTCCTCACCCACCTCCTTTCCCTTCTTCCTATTCTGGAGTACACAGTGACGGTGGAGGTCAGAATGAAGGCCGGGGATATTGGGACTGTGGATAAAAACGTAGGAGTGCCTCTGTTCAGAAGATGTTTTGTTACTATTCGCTAGACTGACTAGGAAGAATAAGAAGGCTGAAGTTTTCTTTTTAGAGGATTAACATTTCTTCCCACACCAAGGAGCTTATAAAACTTAAAACACAGGAGATCATAGATGTCAAATACGGATCATGTCTGAAGGAAAATGGAAGAAAAGAACTTCATTTTCTTTCTGGGTGATGATGGTAGTCACCTTTAGATGAACTAGTAATCAGCTCTGGAGGAAGTCTCTATCCTCATGTAGTGATACTTATTCATGTATTGGTAGGCTAGAGGCCAGCTCGTTTCCCCTGTCCTGTTTTCCCAGGGAACCCCAAATCTCTGCTTCATATTGTGTTATGATTATTGGCAACATACTGCCATTGTTGTCTCCTTGGATGTGAGTAGATAATTTCAGGACCTCAGGGAAAGAGTTTGTGGCTATGGTTTAATGGTGCTAATGATGCAAGACGGTCCTGTCTCATAGGTGAGAGAGAAAGGTGAAAGTCAGGTTCAATCTCCAGCATACATTTTCTTGTAGACACACTGTAAAAGAGAGAGAGTTACTTTCAAATCCAGTCGTCAAAAGCTTCTATGCTCAAGGACCAGTTCTTGGCCTATAATTTTTGGCTAACTTTTTCTTTCTGAAATAGAAAGAACAAGGATCATTTTAGATTCCTGGCTGGCTTAAAGTTGATGGATAGACAAATGCACCATCTACACTTGTCCACAGAAAGGAAATCCCCACTTATTTCTTAATCATGGACAATAGGTGCCAAGACATTTTCTTACAACAATTTGGTATGTGCCTTTTATCCACACTTGTTTCCTATATAATGAACATAAATGAATACATCTTAAGGACTTCAGAAGTATGGTTTGGACCTGAACCCAGATGGCCAGATGCTTATCAAAAGTGTTTGTGAACCATCTAAACTTCTTGTATGTCAGGAACTAAAGAGAAGCACTTTCCTCATGATACCTTGGCATTTTCGGGTTAAGACCCTGACTAATGCAAGAACAGCATTTTCTCAAAGTTTTGGCTCTTCACCAAAACTTTACAGTGCCTTCCTAGGAAGATGCCCACTATGCAATGTAGTTATGCAATTCATCTCCTGCGGCCTTTTGAAAGGCTGAGTGGAGAACCTCCCCATTCAGATAAAGAGACTGACCATATAATGAAGGAGCATTATCTGTAGTGTTGCTAAGAAATGAGGTGAAGTCTTCTGTGTCTTTCCGATGCATGTTATTCTCAGTAAATGTAGATTCTACCTCTGAACTTTAGTGGTAAAATTAAATAACTTCTATTCTTCATTTTTAGTTCATTTTTTAAAAATGAATTTTATGGTTTCATAGTTGTTGTTGTTGTTGTTGTTTTGTCTCAGAGTAGTTTGAGGTTGCTTATTCCTTTCTGCATGTCTAAAATCAGTTAGCTTTGGCCAGGAGAATAGTTGTGCCCAATTAAATGAGACGATTCTTCAATAACAGGGACACCTGGCAGGTGCATAATGGGTATTTAGTTTCACTGGAAGAATCATTAAGTGAAAGTATGTAGTTGAGCAGTTCCTCACTTTATCCATATTAGTCTTAGCCATTGACTAATGGTGAGTACACACGTAACAAAAAAAAAAAGTAACTTAGAGCAAAACAAAGAAATGGAAAACACTACATAAGAAAATATTTTTTTCATCATGCAATTTTCTTTATAGATTCCCACTGCTTAAATCTTTCTCTCATTGTGAATAAATTTCCTTTTAAAAATCAATTTTCAGGGGCACCTGTGGCTCAGGCAGCTAAGCATCCCAATCCTGGTTTCGGCTCAGGCCATGATCTCATGGGTTGTGAGATCGCACTCTCTCTGTGGAACGTGTAAGCCTGATGATTCACAGACCTGTACCCCTGGGGCATATAATACATTATACATATTAATACAAATTTAAAAGAATCAAATTTAAATTTGCTTTATCCTTTGTTTTTAAGTTCAGGAAAAGAAGGTCAGAGACTACTCATAGGTAATGACCAAAATGAAAGCCATTGGTAAAAAATATTCAGTTTTTTTATACCATGGTGACAATATTTGATTTAAGGCTTCTAGATCCATGCTTACTCATTATTTCCATTTTTCAGAAATCTTTTCATTCCTTTAAAATTTTTTACATAAACTTTTTAGTTTAGAACAGTTTTAGAATTATAGTATTATTGCAAAGATAGTAGTTCCCATACACCCACACCCCGTTTCTCTTATAAATAACATCTTACGTTTGTAGGGTACATTTGTTATAATTAATAAACTAATAATGCTATATATTATTAACTGAAGCCCAAGCTTCATTTAGATTTATTTTTTTTATTAATGTTTTTGTTTGTTTGTTTTCTGTTCTAAGACCCCAGTCAGGATACCACATTGCATTTGTGGTATGTCTTAGGCTCTTCTTAACTGTGACTCATTTATTTTGACAAATATTCACCACACTTGGGGTTGTCTTAGGTGTTAAACTAGTGAGAGTTGGCAATTAGGTTTTATTGCATTTGCCAATTTCGTTTGATGGGAGGGCAACATTAGTTCTGTTCTCAGAATCACTGTGAGTCTTGCATCTGGTTTAATAGGGTTGTGATCAGAATGATGTCAGCCAGATGAAAAAGGGAGTGAATGGTAGCACATGGACTTGATGTTGGTTTCACCCAGGCGGTTTAAAATATAAATAAAATAGAAATAATCACCTCTTACATTTATTAGTTTACAACATTTATGAGGCTATAATCCTACATGCATGAAACTTCACCAGTAATGTATGTCATCTCTCTCATTCATCTGAAGTTCATTGAACAGATAGTGTGTGCTGGGTTCTTGGCTTGTTAATGGATAAGAGAGAGAAACTGGACATGGACCCTGTACGTCTAACTTGGTGTCACTGTATATTATTTATAGGAAAGGACCTAGTATACAAAAGGTGATCACTGTGAAACTGATCAGAAGAAAGGTTGTGTGTGTGTGTGTGTGTGTGTGTGTGTATTAAAGTCGGACTAGAGTTAATTGCCCAGATAGGCAGGAAAAAAATAAAAAGAAGAGGAATAAGAGAAAGGGCTATTCCAAGTGCATGGGGTATTTGGGATGAGGATCGTGAAAGGGTGCAGAAACTCCTCCTATGAATCTAACTTCTAGGGAACATGAGGGCCAAGCAATGTTCTTTGCCAGGAACCCATTTACCTTGGGTCTTCGTTGCCTTCTCAAACAATTAAGTCACTATATGCACCCCATATTTTCTGTATTCCAAACCAATATACAGGTTTTCAGGACTTGGAAGGGGGTACTCTTGGCCCCAAAATTAAGATTGACAGAATCTTGATGCTTGGCTTAAATTGGCTGGACTTCTGTCTGCTCCAAACTGTGGTATCCTTGAAGCTGATTTGTGTGTGTAGCTTGTAGGATCCATTTTGTCATTTCAGAGTTACACCATGGCACTCTGTTTGGGAATTCAAATGCAAGAATGGGGGAAGGAAATTAATATATTCTAAGGATGATGTTAAGCCAAGCTCTAGGCGAGCTGCTTTTCAAACATATCTCATTTAACTTCATAATGAATTGGGAAAGCATGCTACAAACTTGAAATATTACTAGAGAAAAAGGCATACACATTTTGGCTCTCCGTCTTGGAAGGTTCGCCAGGAATAGGGGGTAAGATGTTCTACCTGCCTTGACTACCACAGATGTGGTCTATACTAGATACAATAATGCCTCAAAGGCATTCATTCCCTAAGGCCTTGATCTTGTAAATAGGTTGCTCTGTAAGGCAAAAATGGGTCTCTCCAAATACTATTAAGGTTGATGACCTTCAGATAAAGACATGAGGCACCTGCTTGGCTCAGTCCATCATGCATGAGACTCTTGATCTCAGGGTTGTGAGTTTGAGTTCCATGTTGGGTGTAGAGATT
This sequence comes from Mellivora capensis, assembly GCA_004024625.1. NCBI lineage: Eukaryota > Metazoa > Chordata > Mammalia > Carnivora > Mustelidae > Mellivora > Mellivora capensis. The sequence goes on along the minus strand of PISX010002418.1, from coordinate 92,300 downwards.
ACTTAAAAACAATAAGGGGGCACCTGGGTGGCTCAGTTGGTTAAGTGTCTGGCTCTTGATTTTTGCTCAGGTTATGATCCCATGGATTGTGAGATAGAGCCCCATATTGGGCTCTATCTCAGTGAGGAGTCTGCTTGGATTCCTTCTGCCCTTCTCCTTGCACTCTTTCTCTCTCTCTCTCTCTCTAAAATAAATAAATAAATCTTTTAAAAAAATAAGGCCATTTTCCTGGATTATCTAGGTGAGTTCAATTTAAGGACATGAGCCCTTAAAATCAGAGTATTGTCTTTGGCTGCAGGCAGAAGAGGGACAAGACGGAAAAGACAGATTGTGATATCAGAGAGATTTGAAACACAAGAAGGACTGACTGTCCACTGATGGTTTGGAAGACAAAGAGGGCTATAAACTAGGGAACTGAGTATTCTCTAGAGACTGAGAATTACTTCTGGCCTCTCATGTGAAACTTAATCCTACAACCACATGGAACTGAATATGGCCAAGGACCTGAATGTGTTAAGAAGTGGATTTGTGGGACACCTGGGTGGCTCAGTCAGTTAGGCATCTGCCTTAGGCTCGGGTCATGATCCTGGAGTATGGGGATCGAATCCCATGTCGGGCTCCCTGCTTGACGGGGAGTCTGCTTTTCTCTCTGCCCTTCAGCCCGCTTGTGTTCTGTCTCAAACAAATAAAACTTAAAAAAAAAGTGGATTTTTCCCCAGGCTCTCAGCAAAGAACATAACTTCCTTTGACACTTTGATTTTAACGCAGTGAGAACTGTTTTTGTCTTCTAATGTATGGGACTATGAGATAATAGATGGGTATTGTTTTAAGCTACAAGTTTGCCATAATTTATTTGGGCAGCCAAGGAAAAATAATTCAGGGGTCCATGGCACTGACCCAAATGGGATATGTGATAGGGTAGGGAGGCCTTACTGAATCAGTGGGCCATGGAATAAAGGAGAAGTAAGGACATCTAAGTACAGAAGCTGGTATGAGCCCTTGAACACAGTAGCAGAGTCTAACAAAGCTTCAGATCCAAAGGAGATGGGACTAATGTGAGGACATTCAGAAGGAGAAGGGGACAGGGATGAAGCAGAGCCAAGAGGGGGTCCTAGACTCTTCAACAAAGAAAAGAATTGTGCTAGCGATGGATTCCTTGTTATATGAAGGATGGCGTATGGTCATTATTGGAAAATCTGGGGCAATGAAAGAGGTAGACTCTGGAGGACAGGGTCCCCCTCCACATTCATGGCCACTTCTACTCATCTTCAAGTCTCAGTTCTATCCAAACCTCCACCATAATCCTACCTTAACGCCCAGACTGGCTTACCCTCTGGCCTCCCTTCTGATGGTGCCTCCCTACATGAGACAGCTTAGCACACTGCTGAGTAACTACATATTTCCACACTCTACTTAGTGAATTTAGAGTGACTATTGACTATTACACTAACATCCATCCCTGAGGCAATGCCTGGAACACAGAGAGCTCTCCTATTTGTTTTGTAGTGAAGATCATATTACCTTGAACTTCTATTTCTTAAGGCTGTCCTCTTGACCATAAGATTGGACAGTACCTCCTGTTAATTGATTGTTGGGGGAGCCACTGCAGGAGTGTTCCAGGCCAGCTCAGACCAGGTTTAATTTCCAGGGGCTATACTGTTTAGGTTAGCTTTTGGTATTTCCACTTTACCTGTTCATGTGAATGGGTTAGCGTGAAATTGGGGTGAATATCATTACCGTTAGGTGACATAAAAATCTACCTTGTTGCACTGATTATTAGTCAAAACAGACGTCAAAACACATGATTGTCATGATATAGCCAGCACATGGGAGACAAAGTTGCAATTTACATAGTACCTGCTTCTCTGTGTGAACCTTGTAGATTTCTACCTGCCTTAATGACAGAGAACACCTGAGGAGCACCTTTGACTCTTAGCTATAGCTCATATGTCACTTTTCTGGCAGCAAGGCACTCAAGGCCTTAAATGTTAGATCTGCCACCAAAAATCTATCAGCCTTCTTGGAAGCTACGCACGTCTGTCTCCCTAGCATTGTTGCCAGCAATGCGTTAATTGTTCACTCTGAATAGAGACCATATGGACTCTAAATGCCAAGGTTTGAAATATTTTTTCCTTTCATTTTGAAAGGCTTTTACTTGAAATGGAAAAGGTTCTAAACATTGCTTCATTTCTTCAGGGAAAGAAAAGGGGAAGAAAAAAATGTCTTCCACAAAATGCCGGGAAAACGCAACAAACCAATGAAAAAAACACACAAGAAAACTTCCCCCAATGTAATGTTTTAACTCTCTACTCATTTATAGGCACAATTAGCAAGGAGCTGGCTCTAATGGATACAAAAGAAAAATAGATTTCAGCTTATTTTACAAACAGGGGAGGGAGGGGGGGAATCCATCTTCCCAGTGATTGTAGCAGAGAAATGGACCAATTAGTTGAGGCAAAAAAGAGGAGAGTGGCAAAGAAATATTCATTGTTTTCTCTTTCAAGGCCCCAGCTTGACAATATGTGTTTTTCTTAACTGGCTCTTGGATGGTAATTAGCATAACTCAGGGCTGAGCTTGGCGCTGAGATATCGGGGCTGGTCTTCCTGCTCCACATGGCTCTCCCAGCAGCAAGAGAGACCCGCATAGGGAGGTCACACCTCAGGCTCCCCATCGGGTTAAAGCTGTAATGGATACAAATGAGCCCTGTGGTTATTTACCACCACAACAGACTCCACAAAAGCCTTTGCATACCAATGTCAAATGTCTGGCACATAGGCAAAGTTTCCTTTTCCTGGAATGACTAGCTTAGAAGTATTCCCACCTCTTCCCCTTTCAGTCCTTAAGGGAGCATAAAGATGGGGAAGGAAATCCACAAAGAGCGTCTTTGCGTGGCAGCATAAACTCCAGGGCAGCCTCTGGGTCAGGTGTAGTCACCTGGACACCCTGGGCTGAGCCAGTGACTTTTAAGCTGAAATCCTGAAAAACTCACCCAAGGCCGTTGTATGACAAAAGCTATCCTGGCTATTTATGAAATGTTCCTCTAGAGTTCCATTCTTTGGAAACTCGTGTCCCTTTAAGGTAACAAAATGAAACCAGGTAAAATCAAAGGCATGTTTAAGTTTTCTCTAAGGTTGGTCTCCTGCTCTCCAATTATCTTTCAGTGCTTCTGAGTCAAGAATTCCATCCTTGGATCCTTGCTCTCAGCTCCATCTGGCCAAGTCCAGCCCATTTCAGATAGCGTTTCCTTTAGGGACAATTTGCTGATCAGTCTCCAACCCAGCAAAGTGGCTTTCTTAACTTCTTCCTTGTAATGCTTTGTATCTTTTCTCTGACATTTGTTCTCCATTCCACAGGCTAACACTTTGTCTACTTGTCATAGTCTCCTAATAAATTTCAACTTTCCTGGAAGAATAGGCTTGTGTCCCGCTCTTTTGTATCCATAGGGCACCCAGACTGTGTCTGGTACTAAAAGTTGCCATGAACTAATCATCTTCTCCCTTGGGTATTAACCTTGGGTATTAACCTATACCTTCTGGCTTCATATTGATTAGGGTTTAGTTTTTCATTGTAACAGAGCAACAGTCCACACATGGGTTTCCACTCTTGGCCTTCAGATGAGTCAGGAATACACATGTGGTACTCGGCCCAAGTCACAGAACCCCAGTTGCTTCTCTGGGTTATCCAGGTTTCGGTCTATAGTCAAATGGCAATCTCTTGTCCATAGTTTTCAAATGCCTTGGGTTTCCTAGATTTGGGTACACAATCCAAAGGCATGGGTCTATTTTAGAGGTGTTCTTCCAACTTCCTCTTTGGCATACTCTTTTATAGTCCCAGAACCCTGGCTTTATCACACTAGAGTAGTGGAGAAGACATTCTAACCCCAGACTCTTGGGATTGCTACTGAATTACCCACTCCTAGTGGTTCTGCAAATATTGTTGTAGAGTTTAATCAAGTCCTATACTTCATAAAGGTCATCCACAGATAAACACTGTATCTGGCGTATTCTATCCTTATTTTTTGTTTCTACCAATAAATAAAGGTTCTAAAGCATATGTGACTTGCCAGAGATCACAGAACTACCAACTCATGGAATGAGGAGTATTCTCTGACCTCAAGTCCAATGTTCTTTGCATATTTGCCATAACATAACTATACTTCCTTGACCTTAAAATCCACACATTGCCATGGGCCAAGTCTGCTTTAGGGACATTACCCTCTCTGCAATGTCTTAACTGGCCCAGAATCAGACATTTTAATGGTATTCTGGTCACATTTGTCACTGGTAATTAAGGAAGCAAAGGCAAACTTAAAGGTCTCACTGAAGCTAACTTAGGACAGGAGTCAAGAGGCATCTCTCACAGCTTTTTCCACTCGTTGGGGGACTGAGCTGGCTGGCAGAATCAGGACCCATGGCAAAATGTTGAAGCAGATATTCCCACAGCCTTGTAGCCTAAAACTTAAACAAGACTGTTGACAGCAATTTCCCCAAGAACAAAAATTTTCTGTTCAGGCCTGGCCCCTCAAGCCCACCCTGCTTTGTCTGGTCGCAACCTGGGATTAAACTCTTTTACTGGTCTATAGTTTTCTCTGTATTTGTCAATCTCAAGACAGACTTGGAAGTCATCCATGAGATCTGTGCTTCAGGCACTAGGCACTAAGTCTCCCCATCAGAAGCACCAGCCCCCTTGAGGTTCAGATCTGTCACCCTGAATTCATAGTGGGGATCAAGATACTGCCAAATTCAAAGCCTCGATACTGGTGGGTATATGTTGGATCATTCAGATCTTGGTTTAAATCCCAGCCTTCACACTCGACAGCTTATAGGCTCTCCTCACTGTAAAATGAAGGTAACACATTTCTTTACTGAGTTGTAAAACATATTACATGAGATTACTTGCAATAAGTCATTAGGCTACTACTTGGTCCATGTAAGGTACATGGCAAGTACTTGTTTCCCCATCTACTTTCCTCATCCCTTTGTAAGTAGACTGAGTATTCTCAAAAATATGTTTGAATTCCGTGGAGGATATGAATCAGAAAGTGCCAGAACTACAATGGGTCAGAAAATCAAGTATTTTCTAATCTCGAGGCAATGTCTGTGCTCTTTAGGAATTACAGGTTTCCCTGTGTCTAGAACCAGCAAACCATTCATAAAGAACAACATCATCTGACCAGTGACCCTGGTGAGGCTGGAGCAGAGACAACTCCCATTTCCCTTGTCCTGTTCTGTGAATGTCTGTATTCTACGTCTGGGTCCAGGACTCTGAGATGAAGAGACAGACTAGATAATCTGGTGAGTCTTTGGCCCGATGGGGCAGTGACTTAAAGACTTTCCATAGATCATGATCTTTTGGAGATGCATAAACCTTATGCTTCGAGAAAAGGTGACATATGAGGAACAGCAGTTGTTCCTCCCCACGCAGGAGATGTGCACACGAATGCTCTGATTCTCTTTCCACACCTTCCAGACAGCACAGGCCCCAGTAGAGCATTGTTCTCATTAGTTACTCTCCTACAACTGGCTTTTAGTACAAATGCAAAACACGAACTCCATCCCAAGGGGCTGATCCTAACAAGCTAACAATGTAGAAATAAGCACGGTACTGAAAATACACAGAAAAAATAGGATGGTTTGTGGCATGTTTTTTTTTTTCTTTCCCTAATACTATCTAATTTTCAAACTAAAGCATGAGTAGAGATAAGACAGGATAGTTAAGGATGGGCCAGAGTAAGGGAATCCACTAGTGAGGCAGGGTGTAGACCTTCCCCTGTACCTGAAAGAGCAGCCAACGCAGCTGACCTAGGAAGGGTTGGAATCCAGGTGAGCTGAGTAGGACTGAGATCTGTCCCAGAGGTGGAAATCCTTCGAGATTTTTAGATTTTTAGAGTTGCTTTTTTTCTTGCCTTTTTTTTTTTTTTTTTTTAAGATTTATGTATTTGTTTGGTGTGGGGGGAGGAAGGGCAAGCTGGAAGTGGGGCAGAGGCAGAGGGAGAGAGAATCCTCCGGCAGACTGAGCACAGAGCCCAACTCGGGGCTCCATCCCAGGACCCTGAGATCATGACCTGAGTCCAGATCAAGAGTCAGACACTTAACTGAGCCACCTAGGTGTCCCGAGATTTTTAGAGTTCCTAAGGCCTGGATCTAAATGATCACAGCCAGGTGAATTCTGACCCTGGAGAAATCATGGTTTCACACTCTAGCTATTATTTCCAAACTCATAATTGATGCCCCATTCCATTTCAAAGGAGGATGTTCCCCCATGTGTGTATACATATATATGTATATACACATAAGTGTACATACACACATATATGTACACACACACACATATACATACATACACATATAAAACTATATGTTTGGATTAGTTAAGAGAAAAATAAGTAAATATTAAAGAAAAGCAGATATACTTAAGGTATTTCCTACTATAGATCAAGATAGAAATGTAGTTCTCTTTCATGTTGAATGGTGCTGGAGGTGGGAAGTCAAGGCCCAAGATGGAGGTTCCACAATCCTCAGGGCTCCATGTTCCTTCCACTCCTTTGCTCTTCATTTACATAGATGGGGCCCTCCTTCTCATGGCTCAAGATGGGTATAGAGCTCTGTTGACATTCTGCTTACATTTCAGTTTTAGCCCAAATGACCCCAGAGGAAGACCCTGAGAACAAGGGATCTTTAAGCACTGCTAGTAGTTTATTTGGAAGGGTAGAGAGGACCAGGAGAGAAATGAAGAATGATATAGGGAGAAGGGAGTCGTTAAAAGATAATTTACTGCTACACCAGCCATCGAAGTGGACAATAGGAGGACAACTGGGAAATCAATTCTGGACAATTGTATAAAATACATGACTTAAAATTTTCCCACCCAAAGAGTGAGGAAGCTGGAGTGTTTTTGTACCAGTTCTAGGAAGCACTGATTGAGGACTGTTCTTCACTGTGCCAATTTGCTCTTCTGGTATGCCATATGTAGGCAGCGCCTCTCCGCAGTGCTGGGAAAAGGTGTTCCAGACACAGAAATGCAAATCCTTGGCTGCTGGAGCTCACGGCAGAGTTCAGGTGAATGTAGGTAGGTCACTGACAGTCTTGGCTATAACCCCATTGGCCAGAACTTAGTCACATGACTACATCTCGTTATAAGCAATTGGAAAATGCAATCCTTTAACTGGGTCCATTTGTGCCATCTCATAGATTGGGTCTGTTTTTAAGGTGAACAGGGAAAATTGATTTACATTAGGCAACTTGCAGTCCCTATCAAGTTTACTTAGCAAGTGGTGTCTCCATTATACTTCCTAAAGACAATTAGAGAATGAATTAGATTTCAAAGTGGGTTGATTTGTCAAGATATACTGCTTATATCTAGGACTGAAATCATTCTGCCTTTCCTACAGAAACACTTCTGATCAAGGAACACACTAGGTATTCCTTCAATAAATATTAATCTCCTGATTTGAAGTTTAACACTTTAATATTTTGTTAGCATTCTATTTCTAGCCTGAAAATATATTATGGAGGCATAATTTTGTTATAAGGATGATTTCTGAATTCTAGACATATCAGATAAATCAGGATCCAGGACCCATGTTCACACAGATAGGGGAAGAAGTCAGAGGATAGATTTTTTTTTTAAAGAGTATCAAGGATGAAGAAGCAAGAATGATTTATTCTGGCTGTGGTCGCTGAACTACTCTAGGGAGTAATCTCAAACTTCCAGTGTAATCAGATCCAAATTGACTCAAACAGATGTTGGTTGTTATCACTTAGTGAGGAAGGAAGAACAAGCTAAGAGTACCATGGGGGATGAGGTATTAGGGTCAGAGAAACTAGCTGGAATAGGGAAGGTTCAGAATCTCAATCTCAAACCTGTCTCTGTAGGTACTGTTATGAATTCTTTTATAACCTAAGCCAGAAATGAATCCCAGAAGCTTTCTTCTGGAAGCACAGAGCAGGTTGGGATAATGGGATAATCATAGATCAAGAAGTATCATGGGCTTAGAAAGGTGACATAAACACCTTTATATTATGGTGCCTTACCCAGGACTTAGTACAGAAATCAGTAACTATCAGTTGAAAAAAAATGAAGGAATGAGGAATGACTTTCTGGGTTTCCCATGCTATTCAAAGACTGAGCAAGGCTGCTTTGGAAAGCGGCTGACGAAGAAACCATGTTACTTACCTGCCCTTTGTTTTTCTTCTCGTGGTTGCTAATGCGGAATTAATCACACATAAAACTAGAAATTTAAAAGGTGCTTTGAAGTTTTTTCCCCGTGTAATAGTCTTTAGTTTCACTCAGCAAATGTTCCCAGCTCCTCCTGCAAGTCTCCCGGGGGTCAGAAGGGATCATGTGGGTCGTTCTAGCCAATGAGATGTGAGTAGAAAAAACTGCGTGTCTTCTGGGCTGTCTTCTGACCTCAAGATGTTTCTTTTCTATCACAGGTGCTCACAGAGTTCCAGTGAATGACTGTGTTGTTAGTCTCAGTCTTTTTTTCTTTTTTTTTTTAAGATTTTATTTATTTATTTGACAGGGGAAACAGCAGAGAGAGAGGGAGAAGCAGACTTTCTGTTGAGCAGAGAGCCCAATGTGGGGATCCATCCCAGGACCCGGGATCATGACCTGAGCTGAAGGCAGTCCCTTAACTGACTGAACCACCCAGACGTCCCTCAGTCTTGAATTAGGATCATATGCAGCCAAGCCCCAGCCAACACACAGTCGCTCTGTAGCCTGACAGGAAATTAATGTTTGAAGCCGCAGTTTGGAGTTGTTTGTTACCACAGAGTAATCTAACCTATAGTGACTGATTCCACTCTGGGGGGAGTTTATCAAACTTTCAACGTATCCTCTCTGTCGCACACTGCAAATTCTATTGATTTCTCCCCTAGCTCTTTCTTTCTTTTTCTTCTCTTTTGAGGGGTGTAGAATCCATTTATTTCTCTAAAGAGACCCTTTACTGGATATGAAAACTTCTTTTTTTTTCTTTTTTCTGCCTCTGCTACCAGTATAAAACCTTCCCTGGGAAACTGACCCTCTTTCTTTTTGAGTTCCTGGGTTCAGAGCAAAGGAATCGTGTTTCAGAAAGAGATTAAAGTTCCTGTGAGCTTCTTTCCTTGCTATTCTTCCTGACCACTGGCTGCTGGATTGAGTAAAGACAGGCAGGAGTTTCATCTGAACCACTAAAATCTGTTCCTGCCTACATGTGTAGATCCCCCACACTCTAGTCCCCAGGAATCGGCAGCAACATTATCTGTGGCAGAACATGCTATGAGTGGCCCAAGGACCACCTTCCTTACCCCCGAAGAGTTCATAGCACGGTGAGATTGATGCTTGCAAATACAATAAGAAAACATGACTCAGAAAATGGCATGGTACTCGCTAAGACAGAATTAGGATTCAGAAGATGAGACATGAGTCTTCTCTGAGCCATGGCCATGGAGGAGAAATGGGCATTTCTTACAATTAGGACTGGCTCAAGTTAAGGCGGTAATAGAAATGTAACTGTGTGGGATAAGACAGATGGATACTGCCCAAGCCGCTTCGAATCCTGACTTTCACCATAAGATCCCGATGCCCCGATATGCCAGTTGTTATAAAGGGCTGTGAGTGATAGAAGAACAGGGATTCCTGCATTTCCAGCAGAACCTTCCGAAATTGTTTCATGAGCACTTGGCACTGCTCCCGGCTCTGCTCTGAACACTGCAAGAGACAGGTTTTCCTAGTGGAAACCTCATTTACAGCCTTAGCTTAATTCTATTTCGATGCCGGCAACCGTATGCTTATCAGAGAAGAAAGAGAAGCAAGGAAAAGAAGACGGCTGTCCCCAAACCCTTGTGCAATCTTTGCTCTTGGGGCTGGCTCTTCCCTCCTCCATTCTTTTATCCTCTTTTATAATATTATTTGTTGTGTTAAATCTTCATTAACACCCTGAACCCCATATTATCAGGGAATGTTTTCTTCTCTCAATCTTATGATGCTCAGGATGTTGGTGGAGTTATATTTATTTTATTTTTGCCTGTTGGTATTTCCTAGCTTCATTTTTGAGAGTTTTATTAAAACACACACACATACACACAACTTCAGTGCAGGCCCTGGGACAGAATGAAATGGCATTGCCAGAAAAATTGATGGGTTTGAGGAGGAGGTTGCCATAGAAATCTCCGAGGTTTTGATGATGGAAGATGATGGCACGTCTTCTGGAAAGAACTTGAAACTATAAGGATACTTGACCCTTTCTTGTGGCAGATAGCAAAGGGCCTAGAATTGAGCTTCTAAACAGTACAATGGAGCAGCCTTTTGCATTTCTCTTTTATAACACACACACACACACACACACACACACACACTCACACACACACACACATTTCTTTTTATAAATAAACAATGACTCTCTGACCTTTATGATAGGAGTCCAGTATTTGCAAACATGGTAGGGGTAGATGGAAATGAAGTATTTTAGAACATATTTCCTTGAGGGGGAAGACTTGATCTGGGTTAGAAGGTCAAGAATGAGGTTGTAAATAAGTTCACACACTAGATGTCAGGTTGTGTAGTTCCTCATCCTCTCAACCCCTGTTACATTGACCACAGTTAGGATGTACCTAACTTCTTATTCATTTCAAGTGGAATTAAGGAAAGAAATAATGAATGGCTGAAGATATGATGGGATCAATTGAAATGATAGAATTAATTAGTCTAATTAATTAATTAATCTGAAGACATTCTCATGAAAGCAGTGTGGGACAGTCATACTTTCTTTTCGCTGCTGTGGTGCACAACTTAAAAAAAAGTGGTTATTCTTGTGAAAAAGACCTTGAGGTTTCATAAAATCTGCAAATTGTGTATGGCCACCACACATTGCAAGTTATTAGAGAAACTGAGTTATTTCTTGTGCTCTGATACTAAGATGCTCTCTGATCTTGGACACAGCACTCTATTTGCTGGGCTTCAAGTGACCCCATGAAGGAGTTTGACTAAAGTCAAAGGCACCTTCCAAATTACAGAGATTATAAAATAAATCTCAGCCTCGCCATAGCTGGTGTGTATCTTTCTCATGAAACTACATCCTTGGGTTAATTTTCCCCCCAGAGTTGCCCCTGGCCAGCGAGGGGTATGTGATACTTTTTCCCAGACTGGCTTCCTTTTGACTTTGCATAGGCAATCATGCAGAAAAACAAACAATAAGAAACACTAATTGTTCGACAGCTAGAAACACACCAGTGTGAGATTGTGTTTAAAAGATTTACAAAGAGATTTATAACATCCAGGCCACTGCAGAATGAGAAATTGAATCCTAAGATTGAAGTATGGATCCCAAAGATGGTTTAGTTTCATACTGGCCACCTTTTGAGAAAGTTAGGCATATTGATGAATTATTTTGATGTTGCTGACTTTGAGGGCACCTGCTGCTACACTTGACCTGTTGAGTTGCCTGTGACAACACAGAGTCATGTAGAGTGACCTTAGCTTCCCCTAAGTACAACCGTCCAGCTGGTCAGCCTGTCAAGAAGATTGACGTATATCTGGCATGATCAGTCAGTTCTACAGTTTTCCCTCACCATTATTCCTCTACTGAGTAACTTATTTTGAAAATATGACTTTAAAATAATTGATAGATTCATGAACCATTTGATCATAATGCAAATTTTAGATTTGCTTATGTATGATTTTGAGATTTCTCATCAATGAGAAACACTAGGTGAACACAGAAAACTGCCTGAGTCAGGTAAGAATATAGAAAATGCACACACACACACACACACACAAACACAGACCTTAACAATCTACCAGGGAACTCCATTCACCCATGTGTTCTGAGCCACATCTATCTATACCTGATGTTAAATTTTCTGTCTGATTTCAGATAATCCTCCCTCCACCACTTCACAAGAATTCAAGAGCTATAGTCCTTCTGACTCCTAATTCCAGAAGCAAACTTCAGGTCTTAGTGCAGGTAAAGTGCTGTATTTATTATAGTGCTTACAGATGGGTTATTTAAAACTATGCTGCCATGATTATTTTTGTCTATTTTGGCCTATGTCTCTTTTGAGTGATTTATCCTTTTTTTTAATTTAATTTAATTTTATTTAATTATTTGACAGAGAAATAGCACAAGTAGGCAGAGCGGCAGACAGAGGGAGAAGGAGAAGCAGGCTTACCACTGAGCACAGAGCCCGATGTGGAGCTCGATCCCAGGACCCTGGGGTCATGACCTGAGCCAAAGGCAGAGGCTTAACCTGCTGAGCCACCCAGGCACCCCATGATTTATCCTTTTTAAAAAAAGATTTTATTTATTTATTTGGGAGAGAGACCGAGAGAGAGTGTGAGGGTAGGGGAGGTAAAGGAGAGCAAGAATCCCAAGCCAATGGCCCACTGAGTATGGAGGCCCACTGAAGCTCGATCTCATGACCCTGAGATCACAACCTGAGCCGAAACTAAGAACCAGAGGTTCATCTGACTGAGACATCCAGATGCCCCAAGTGTTTCCCCGTGATTTTCATTGCACAATTCTTTCACAGCGTGGTGTATTAGTTTTCTATTGCTGTTATGATAAATGACATGGCTGTTTAAAACAATACAAATGTATTAGCTCACAGTTTCTGTGAGTCAAATGTCCATGCATAGCATAGATCAGGTAGGCTCTGTTTAGAATGTGACAAAGCCAAATCAAGCTGGGCTCTTAAACAAAGCTCTTGGGGGAGAATCCACGTCTAGGCTCATTCAAGTTGTTGGAACAATTCAGTTAGGAATGGTTGTCAGGCTGAAAGCCTCCTTAATGGCTATTGGCCAGGGGCTAGTCTCAGCTTTTAATGCCTGCCTGTGTGCCTTGACTCCTGGTCTCTTCTATCTTCAAAGCAAGCAACAGTGCATGAAATCCCTCTTTTGCTACAAATCTTTCAGCTTTCCCCTTCTGCTTTATCTCCTGATTTCCTCTTCTGCCCTTGGCTAGAAGAAATGTTCTGCATGCAGGTCTGTATAAATATATCCAGTCTCCCTATTTTAAGGTTAACTGATTTACTAACCTTTATCACATCTGTGAGGTTTTTTTTTTTTTTTTCCCTGTAACACGACATATTCAAACCAGATGTGAGGTCATGGGGTCATATTTCTGCCTACCATTTGGTGGCTTTTAGGAATATCTGTGTCCCATGATAACACTGGACTATGAACCATTTTTTCTCTTCATAGTTTTTCTGTTCTTTCTCCTACCTCCATATGGTTGATATCCCTCAACATTTACTCTTTACAGCTCTTTCTTGCACTCTCGGGAACTAGTCCTCTTCTCTGAGAGGCAGACTTTGGAGAATAATATAAAAGTCAAAAGTTAAAGTCCATCTCCTCAGACAAGTGCAAATACACATAAAATTTCGCCATCCCTCCTGCAGCCCACCCATGGAGCTCCTTCAATGTAGTGTCTCCGTTTGCCATCTTGTGTTGAAGGATAACCTGGAGGTAACCCGTTCGCGCCCTGTGGCAACTAAGATGTGACACATTTTCTGTTTGTTGCCTTATTTAATCCTCACAGCAAAACTGTTAGGGTGGTATTGTCCTTCTTTTTTGACCTGAGGCTTTAAAAGTTTACTATTTTATCAAGTTACAAGTCTAGTAGGTGATGGACCAGCATTCAAATACAAGTTTGCGTAGCTCAGAAAACTGTGATGAAAACACCTGACTCGACCCATTATATGGCTACAGATCACACAAAAATGTCCATCGTTAGACCTGGTATCCTCCCTGGGGTCCCACCGGACTCACCCTGCACTCCGTGTGCAGTCCCAATCTTTCTTGACATTTCTCTCACAGCCTTGCTTTAATTACTGTCCCCTCAAAATCATGTTTTTATTTTTCTCCTCCTCTTTGCTGCCATATCTTACCAATCACCAGACTCCTGCTCATGTCCATTCCCAACTGCCGTGACAAACATCTACTTACTCTTAAAGAAACAGAAAACAAAGCCTTACCTCTGGAAGGCTCTCTGACTCTACCATCAAGAAGCATCACAAAGTCCCTCATTTAAAAAAAAATACCGCTATACATTATTATTAAATTCCTTCTACGATGGCACTTACCTCACTGCATGGTAATTAATCATTCGTATCTGTTGCAAACTGGGTGTGAAGTCAGTATTCCCACAAGTAAAAAGCCAGCCTCTTCATTATCATCATATCATTATTTCCTAGCACACTGTCTGGAATACAGTGTGAGCTCAGCAAATATTTGTTAAGGGGAACTGACTTGCCTTCAATTCAGGTAGAAACAGCAAAGGTATGAAGTTCTTTTTTTTTTTTTTTTTTTAGATTTTATTTATTTATTTATTTGACACAGAGAGAGAGAGAGAGAGAGGTCACAAGTAGGCAGAGAGAGAGGAGGAAGCAGGCTCCCCGCTGAGCAGAGAGCCCGATGTGGGGCTCGATCCCAGGACCCTGAGATCATGTCCCAAGCCGAAGACAGAGGCTTTAACCCACTGAGCCACCCAGGCGCCCCAAAGGTATGAAGTTCAAGTGAGAACAATCCGATCTTTGTCAGTCAGTATATCTTAAGGTATCATCCCAATTAAAAGAATAGAACAAGACAAAATGTTTGATAGACGTAGCTCACTTGGGGGAGTGTTTTGTCCCAAATGAAAAGTTTTCTAAGTACATGGCTTGTAACTTGGGGCCATCATCAAAGGGATGTTTCCTTATAAAAAATCCTCTGGTTGGGGGGCCTAGGTGGCTCAGTCATTGAACATCTGTCTGGCTCAGGTCACGATCCCAGGGTCCTGGGATTAGTTCCATATTGAACTCCCTGCTGGGTGGGAATCCTGCTTCTCCCTCTCTCACTCCCCCTGCTTGTGTTCCCCCTCTCTCTGTCTCTCTCAAAAATAAATAAAATCTTAAAAAAAAAAAAAAAGAATCCTTGCCCATTTCAGAGAGCTGGAGTCCTTTTTCTCTACTGATATCCCACAAAAATTAGTGTTCAGGAATATGAATACGGTGAATGAGTTGACCAAACAACAAACTACCAAGTACCATATCTTATCACCATCTCAAATGGTTCTAATCCTAGAGGTGTCAGCCAATGTGGCATCCTTGCTGGGTCTGTGAGAGCTTCTGCTTTCTCTTAACCTCCTCTCCTGAACCTGATCCAAGTTGAAACTTTGAATTAGGCCCTCCTGAGTCTGTCTTCTGACCCTTCACAAGGAGAAATTTTCGAATGCCAACATTGGATGACAGTGGGTTTACAGGATGTTGGTCATGAACGGGCTCAGAAAGTGAGTCAGGCCCAGCATCTCAATGATGCTAATGAATGTGTATAACATTATTCCAGGATCAAAGTTCGTCTGAAAGTGACTCTACGCTCAGCCCCGTAGTGGACACTTTCATCCACTTTAACCATACTTATTTTTCAGAACAACACAAATAAGGATTGATTTTCTTATATTCCATGGTTTAGAGGAGGAAATTAAGCAGACGGTGATTAAGTAACTTACCGAAGTTCCCACCACTAGAAAATTTGAACTTAGGTCTGTCTGATACCAAAGTCTATGCTAACTCGATTTGGATTCGAGGCTGAACAAGGTAAGATGTTAGAAGTCTTAAGCCAGGAAAGTGTGCCGGTGCATGGGGGTCCTTCTGATCTGTGTCTCCTGTAGCATTTCAGGAAGCATCCGTGCACCTGAATGCTGAATGGTCCGCCTGGGACAGGGACGTGAGATCTTCTAATCTTCCCCGGTGAACTGAATGAAGCTTGAGCAGATGGCAATTGCTCGGCCTCTGCCACAGGTGAACGCACTGACAAGGTTCCTCCACAGAACCCGATGCCAGGCCTTGCCAGATGCAGACCTCCATCCCTCCAGCTCTGTGGTCATTAACTTCTCCAAAGAGCCATTTGGGGGACAAGCCAGTGGAACAGCACGAGCCCCAACTGAATGAACCCCAGTTCCAGGTCTGTCTTCCACCTGTAAGTCTGCATTCAGACAAGGAGATGATCTGATTAGGTAAATTGAGAATTATCAAGACTCACTCACTCTGCATATTTCCACAGAGCAGACAGGTCTCCAGATTGCTAGTAAGCAGTGAAGCATGTGGAGAGTGGCTGACTGAATTCCCCAGGCTCCAGTTGACTTCTCAAATTGAAAATCTAATCCGCAATTTCTCCTCACTGGTTAAATCAGCATAAATCTTTCTTGGCATGCGACCTACTTTGACCTAGGGAAAAGCTCCTTCAAATCCCCTGTTATTCACATTGATCTCATATTATGCAAGGTCTTTCATTAATTCTTGGTGTTTCAGATGTAAGTCACTCAGTTCTCAGGGATCATTAAACAGAAAAACCTAATCTTTGGAGGTTGAAAAAGAAGGAACGTCTCTCGCTTTTCCGAAAGTGACTCTTAGGGCTGCTGTCAAAGCCAGAGCACCATGCACTCTTTGATTTGACTTAGCATGACATTATGATTACATGAAAGTCTAAGATTATTGCATAAATGTGTAAGCAGCCATACTAGCCACTCGGTGGAGGCCAACAGGGCATCACAGATGTTGGCATTCAGAGTGCCATTGTGCAAGGTTTCTCCTGAGTTCTTAGAGGAGGTAGAGCACAAAGGGTGTTCGTGCTTTCTGATGTGTCAATGTGCTTCCCAGAGCCTCAAATCATATACTGCCACAGTAGAGGTAAATGTTTAATGAATAATAAGATTCAGGGTCCCACCTTTGCATGGGCTTCTTCTTAGACTCTGAAAGAGGACTTGCAATATTTTAACGTGGTTATATATTTTTGTAACATTTGCAGAAGTGAGCTATTCTAACCACATTCCACTAAGATGCTCATCTTGTTTCACTCCAACCACCACCACCCCTACTCCAGACTTCCCTTTCTTCCTGTGGGATAGCGCTGGAGGGGCTGTGGGCATTGTCAGTATTTAGGTTGAGTTTGGTGAGATTTTTATGTGGTTTATAGTCATGTCTAGAGTTAGGTGATTGCTAGCCTACTTTGCATAGGAATAGCTGCCAGGATCCCCCGCTTGTTCGCTGTGTCGGGTTACCCAGTGTTGTGGCACAAAGTTGTAGTTTGGGGGCTCATATTGTATATGATCGAAGGTGTTCAACACTAAAATGGGTGGTAGAGAAGGAGTAACAGAGTTTGATATAAATAGTACCAGAAGGAAGGCTATTAGAAATTCTATCAACATACACATGTGGGGCACCTGGGTGGCTCTGTTAATTAATTGTCTGCCTTAAGCTCAGGTCATGATCTCAGGAGTCCCGGGATCAAGTCCCATGAGCAAGGAGCCTGTTTCCTCCCTTTCCCTCTGCTCCTACTAGTGCTATCCCACTCACTCTCTCAAATAAATAAATAAATAAAATCTTCATATACACACACACACACACACAAAGCTCTAAGTGGAAGATGAAGTTCTCTTCCACATTTAGTCAAAACAAAAGTTCTCTCTTGTCAAGAGTGAAGAATATACCCAATAATATAGCATACATATATTAAACTCATCAAAAATATGTCCTCAGATTGCTTGATAATCCAATTCATAAAAAGAAATGAATCATTTGAACAGACTGGAAAATAATTAAACATAATACTCTGGTTAATAGTACATGAAATATTGGCATGGGCAAAGGGAACATGCAGATCAGATTATGCCATTATAACTAGTAGATGGACAATAATGAGGATTGAATGGAAGGAGAATGACAGCAATGCACAGAATATCCAGGAGAAGTCACTATACAAGAAAACTTGAAATTCTCTAAAACTCTCCCATTTCCATGTAAAAGAATCCTGATAGAGGTTTTCCAAACTTATAATAATTCACATTTGGACAGTAATGCCCTTACCAATAATGGTTTGTATATGTGGGGAAAAAAATCTGAAACTATTAACATTTTAAAACAAAAATAAATTTTGGGGCGCCTGGGTGGCTCAGTGGGTTAAAGCCTCTGCCTTTGGCTCAGGTCATGATCCCAGAGTTCTGGGATTGAGCCCCGCATGGGCTCTCTGCTCAGCGGGGAGCCTGCTTCCTCCTCTCTCTCTGCCTGCTTCTCTGCCTACTTGTGATCTGTCAAATAAATAAATAAAATTTAAAAAAATAAAACAAAAATAAATTTTTGATCAACCAGCAGAAGAAATATAAATTTTATTTTATTCTGTCTTTAGAAAAATGATACCAAAAATAGTTGTCTCAGAACAAGGCAAACAGAATATACAGTCAAAAAAAAATGCTAAGCAAAACATTCTATAAATAGTTAATTGATAAAAAATTGTTTATTTTTGGCTTTTATAAAGTCTGTGATATTTGTTAGTCCTTTAAAATTTATATTTGCCATGATTTCTTTTCAAATTCTCATTAACTAATTACTTTCCATCATATTTCCTTTTTATAATGTTGTATTCTTTTTCTCAAAGAGGGAACCCTAAATTATATAATTTTCAGGGTAAAAGAAACCTGGGCCCACCCCATGTCAGTCAGTATCTGTTAGTTGAAAGTTGCAGAAACCAAACTCAATTTAGACAAAATAATTAAAGTATAAAAAATCAAATATGGGGGGACCCAAAGTCTCTAATTATACTATCAGGACTCAGTCTCATCTTTCCCATTCCTTAGCTCCTTTTTTTCTTTTTCTGCCTTCTATGCTAATTCCATTCTCAGTCCAGCCTTATCTTGTGGTAGCAAGATGGCTGTCAGTAGTGACAGATTTCTACCTTATCTCCACAATAGTTTCAACACTTCTGACAGAAGTCCTATATTGAATCTCTTTGCTTGGACTAGCTAGTGAGTTCATGCACGAACAAGCCAGAGAACTATAAGTCTCCAGTTGGCAAGACTGTATTCTGTGCCAATCTCTTGTTCATAACATGAACAACCTATAATGAGAAAGTGAGAAGAATATTCAAATATAAAACTGATATTAAACAAATATAAAACCGATATAAAATATGAAAACGCATATAAAAATTAAAAATTGTAAACAGATATTAACAAATGAGAAATGGATACTGGTTTGGCAAAAAGAGAAGAGCTCAATGATACATACAAATTCTCTCCTATAGTTTCTGTTTGAAGATCTAGTTGATCCCAAGTGGTTTATGACCATAAATAGAGGCACATACATGGACAAAGACTGGGAATTAGGAGGGAAAACCAGTTCCTCATCAGAATTTATCTGTAGGCACTCCTAGGTGGCTCAGTCACCTAGTAGAGTAGAGTAAACGTCTACTCTTGAATTTGACTCTGGTCATTATCCTGGGATCCTGGGAGCATGCTTGAGGATTCTCTCTCTCCTTCTCCCTCTCTCCCTCTCTCCCTCTCCCTGCTTGCACACACACACAGTCTCTCTCTCTCAAATAAATAAATAAATCTTTAAAAAAAATAAAGGAAAAAACGTGTCTCTATAAATAACCAGATTTTTAAGTCATAATCTAAATACAGCTGTTATATCTAGAAGGGAAACAAGACCAAAGATTCATCTCATGATAGATATTGTTTTTGTTTTGTTTTGTTTTGTTTTGTTTTTCTGTTTGTTTGTTTGTTTTCATCTCTTCATATTGTTTAACATGCCAAAGATTACAAATTTGTTTAGTTCTGGGTTAGATTCCTGGTTCATAATATGAGCTACCATGATTGGGCATCTGACTTGCTCTTGGCCAGGCAGTGGTGCAAACAATTTACATATGCATTTCTAATCTTCCCAGTCATTAAGAATGTACTTTTATGCATACTTTGTTGGTGAAGAATTAAGATTAACATATAGAGAATAGCCAGTATTCAAACTTCCAAATTGGTGTTTTGTATATTTTGGTACTTCTGAAATATTTTGCCATACTTCAAGCCTAGGGAATTTTATTTATGCCCATATGGAATCATATATTATAGAAGAAATCTTTAAGAATATACCAGACCATAGTCTTTTTCTTTATAGCATACCAGTTTTCTCATTGCAGCTCCAATATTCTGCAAACATGGGATGATAAGTACTTCCCAAATACTACTTCCCAAGTAAGTGGTGGTCTTGCTAGATGAAACCCTCATGTTGGCAACAGGCATCACATCAAGTTAATATGAGAGAGATATTGTCCTTGTAGGCTTTGATATGGTAGAAAGAAAGGCCAGTACATTTTGGAAGTGACTAGGACATGTTTAATCTCTGTGTTACAAACTCCATTCTGGAAAGATGTTTATGCAACCCAATGTGATTTAGAAGGCTTCATCAGAAATGTCTTGTGGTTCTCTGGCACTTTATATTTTGTGAAGTGAATTTACATAAAATAATGCTGAAAGAGATTTGGAGAGGGGTGAGAGATAGGGGAGAGATTCAGTTTCTTGGTTCCCTAGACAAACTAGATAGGAAAGAATCAGGAAAAAAATACGAGTGAACCTAGAGAAGTAATATGGCCTCTAGGTTCTGAAAGTAGTGTTAGGAGCCCCATCTGATGTCTCTCTCGCACAAGGATTGCAAAACACTTATTCATGCAGAGTTGTTTCAATGAGGGGGGAACGAACTTCATGGCTTATGGCAGTCCTGTTCCAAAATGGTGGTATAAATTATTAGCAGAGCGCTCAACCATTCTAGAGGAAGGAAGCTTTACAACGGGAATCATGTCAACACTGGAGCTGATAGAGTCAAATTATCAAGGAAAAGATTTGAGAGTCACAGAGTCTATAGGAGAAGTGGTAACCTAGGCAGAGGTGGTGGTGGGTGGTGCCATTGCCATGTGCTTTGAAGGAGGCTTGATATCATCTTCTGGTAAATGGCCATGTGGCTTGACTCTAGGCCGAAGTGTTCCAAAAGTGGGGTGTTTAGAATGGCACAGGGTCAGCAAGTCCTGTAGCTAACCTCTATTCTCCTCACCTTGCTCTGCTCCCATCAGCAAACCCCACACAACCAAATAACTACAAGCTTTACTGAGACTTACAGAAGTTTTAAAAAAAATACATGACTCTCTGTTACTAAACATGCTACCAAGTTGACTTACTCTGTGAATATCAGATGAATTAGAATACCCATAAAATTGAGAAAAAAGGAGAAATCTAACACACTTTGTGAGAATGAGATGACCTCATGTACTAATGCTTTATAGCAACCATTGAGAGGATAAATGATCTATGCTAGCAAATTATATATAATCAGGTCTCAATGCATTTTTATTGGCATTTAAATCTATTTTCCTCCAGAGATGCTAATCAGAATGGTATGAGGGCTGTTTATAGACTTTTTCATGGACAATAATGAGAAGTAGAGTCACTATAGGCAGGTAGATTTTACTATACCTCTTTGTCTTTCCATTCTTCACATATCAAGCCTTTATTTTCTGGTCATAAATATATTAGGATAGGAGCCTAGAAAGGTCCATGGCCATAAACCCAACCTTTAAAAATTATTAAAAAGTCCATATGTAAATTATAAACATGACCTTAAATTTTTTAAAAATATACATACAGAACATTCTTAGAACACAATAAAAGTGGCAATTAAAAATTAAGCCATAAACAACAAAATATACTCAGTTTTGCCATATTTTCTTAAATATAAAGAAGGCATTCAGATCTACAGCTATTGAATATTTACAGTATGTCAGTTTGAAACCATTAAATATCAGAATTTATGGAGTGCAATTAAAGCTGTAGACAGAGACAAATTCATAACCTCGAAAGCTGTCCTCACTACAAAAAAGGTGATTAAAATTAAATGAATTCTGCATTAAAAAGAATAAGATACCTAGAAATAAGTTTAACCAAGGAGATACAAGACCGGTACATAGAACACCATAAGATGGAAAAAAAACTAAAAAAGACACAAGTCAATTGGAAAAATACCCCATGCTATGGATTGAAAGAATTAATATTGTTAAATGTCCACTCTACCCAAGGCAATCTACAGATTCAGTGCAATCCCTATCAAAATTTCATTGGTATCTTTCACAGAAATAGAACAAAAAAATCTTAAAGCTTATATGGGACCACAGAAGACCCCACATGGCCAAAACGATCTTGAGAAAGAACAAAGGAAGCATCATATTTCCTGATTTCGTAGCATATTACAATGTTATAGTCATCAAAACAGTATGGTATTGACATAAAAACAGACACATAGATTAATGGAACAGAACAGAAATAAACCCATGCAGATATGGTCAATTAATCTAGAACAAAGAAACCAAGGATATATAATACGGAAAGGATAGTCTTCAGTAAATGCTGTTGGGAAAACTGGACAGCCACATGGAAAAGAATACAAGTGGGCCACTATCTTACATCATACACAAAAATCAACTCAAAATGAATTAAAGACTTCAACATAGACTTGAAACCATAAAACTCATAGACAAAAACACAAGGGTAAGCTCCTACATATCAGTCTGAGTAATGATTTTTTGGATTTGACACAAAAAGCAAAGGTGAAAAATGCAATAATAAACAAATGGGACTATAATCAAGCTAAAAAGCTACTGGGCAGCAAAATAAACTATAAACAAAATAAAAAGACAATCTATGGGATAGGAGAAAATATTTGCAAATCACAAATCCAGTAAGGAGTTAATATCCAATATATGTAAAGAACTCATATAACTCAATAGAAAAAAATCTGATTTTTAAAAATAGGTTAAGGATTATAGACTTTTTTTTTTCAAAGAAAACACACAGATGGCCAACAGGTACATGGAAAGATGCTCAGCATCACTAATCATCAGAGAAATGTAAATCAAAATGATAGTGACATGTTATCATACAACCGTTAGGATGGCTAATAACAAAAAGACAATAAATAACAAGTGTTACTGAGGATATGGAGAAAAAGGAACCTTGTTCACTGTTGGTGGGAATGTAAATTGGAGCAGCCACTATGAAAAACAGTATGGTATTTCCTCAAAAGATTACAAATAGAACTACCAGGTGATATAGCGTGGGTATGCTTTCAGGTGTTTATCAAAAGAGAACAAAATCACTATCTCAAAAAGACATTTTCTCCTTCATATTCACTGGGACATTATTTACAATGGCCAAGAAATGTAAACAATCTAAATGGCCTTTGACAGGTGAATGGATAAAGAAAATGTGAGATTATATAATATGTATTATAGATAATATTACATACATAACATACCTTAATAATATATATTGCATATAGCATATATAATATATATTCAGCCATGAGTAAAAGGAAATTTTATCATTTATGACAACATGGTTGGACCTTGAAGCATTATACTGAATGAAATTCAGAAAAAGACAAATACTGTTTTCCCTCATTTACATGTGAAATCCAAAAAACATGAAAAGAGAGAGAGAGAAAGAAAAGGAAATAAAGATCTTAGTAGATAGAGAACAGATTGGTGGTTGCCAGAAGTGAAACAAGGGAGGGGATGAACAAAGTGCATGAAAATTTAAAAAATAATAAAATTAAGTAAATTCTATCCAATGAAGAAGTAAGAAAAATACCAAAATATACTCAAGAAGTTGATTAAGGAGCTCATAAACATAAAAGTTGAAATTGGTAATTTAGAAAACAGGAAAAAATAAAAATAGTGAATAGAGTGCTTCATAAGATTTTTATTTCTGATTCATGTCACAGCTGGCAGCTTTAGCCTTTGAGATTTTTTTAATGGATAACCTTTTCCTAGACCTACATAATTCTGTACAAGGCTCTTTTCATAATCACACATGAAAATAAAATGTTAGCTAGGAATAGAATTCTTAGGTAAGAACAATTACTCACTTAAAATTAAGTAGGTATTTATCAGCTGACAATGCTGAAAATAAAAAAGTCTAATATCGGCTTTATTTTTTTTTCCTTTCTAAAAAGTTTTCTATTTATCTGCTTTATAAGAATTTCTCTTGAATGCTTTAAAATTACCTTATTTTGTTGGTCAGTAATTTGGGATTATGAAAGAGAGGATCTTTCTTTTTTTTTTTTTTTTCAGTATAAGAATGTTTTCTTCTGATAAGTGTTTAATGATTATTTTTGCTTGTTGGTTCTGGATCCTTCCTGAGGATGTCCTCTATTAATAGGAGTCTTTATTTTCTGTCATTCTAAACATTCCTTAAAAAAACAAAAACAAAGAAGGGCGCCTGGGTGGCTCAGTGGGTTAAGCCTCTGCCTTTGGCTCAGGTCATGATCTCAGGGTCCTGGGATCGAGCCCCACATTGGGCTCTCTGCTCAGCGGGGAGCCTGCTTCCTCCCCTCTCTCTGTCTGCCTCTCTGCCTACTTGTGATCTCTGTCAAATAAATAAATAAAATCTTTAAAAAAAAAAAAGGAATGAGCAAGTGACTAATGTGTGCTAGAAAGACAACAGTGGATACACAAAAGAAAGGTCCCTAACTTTTGGAGCTGATAATCTAAAATAACAAATAAGTAAATTAATTAATTAATTAATTAGTCAATTAATTCTGTTTAGCCCCGTATCTGTTAGTTCGTCTTATACCTTTGTAATTTTTTTGTTATCTCTCCCTGCATTCTTAGATCTCATTTATCATCCATCTACTACTGGAATTTCC
Source organism: Mellivora capensis (assembly GCA_004024625.1). NCBI lineage: Eukaryota > Metazoa > Chordata > Mammalia > Carnivora > Mustelidae > Mellivora > Mellivora capensis. Next base: position 67,823 of record PISX010002418.1, on the reverse strand, counting down.
TACCTTATTAATTCTATTCTATAGAGTTCCTTAAATTTAATTTTTTTTCACTTATGTTTGAAAACTTTGCAAAAACTTCTTTTTTATTTCAGACCACATTTCATCCAAATCCATCTCTATATCATTATCATAGAATTTATAATTTGGGCCTTTATTGTCCCACCTCTCTGTCCACTAGCCTTGTGGCTGTTTAAGTGAACCAGGCATAAGCAATAATCTTTGAACTAATCAGTTCTCCATAAATGTGGAGAGGAATAACTTCTCCCATAGTTTGAAACATTTTAGATTCACAGTCTTAGCTGAGGATGCTTTCTGTTGTTTTGTTTTTGTTTTTGTTTTTATCATGTTGATTTTGTTTTTTTCACATTTACATTTTTTAAATTTATTTAGATATAATGTATTATTTGCCCCAGGGGTACAGGTCTGTGAGTCATCTGTCTTATACAATTCACAGCACTCACCATAGCACATACCCTCCCCAGTGTCCACCACCCAGCCATACTATCCCTCCCAACCCCCTTCCCGCCAACAACCCTCAGTTTGTTTCCTGAGATTAAGAATCCCCTATGGTTTGTCTTCCTCCCCAGTCCCATCTTGTTTCATTTCCCTCCCTTGCCCCCCACCCCCACCCTGCCTCTCAAATTCTTCATATCAGAGAGATCATATGATAATTGCCTTTCTCTGATTGACTTATTTCACTTAGGACAATACCCTCTAGATCTATTGACGTCATTGCATATGGCAAGATTTCAGGGGTTTTGATGGTTGCGTAGTATTCCATTATATATATATATCACACTTTATCCATTCATCTGTTAATGGCAATCTAGGTTCTTTCCATAGTTTGGCTACTGTGGACATGGCTGCTATAAACATTCAGGTGCACGTGCCCCTTCGGATCACTGCATTTGTGTCTTTAGGATAAATAATCAGTAGTGTAATTGCTGGGTCATAGGGTAGCTCTACCCTATCATGTTGATTTTAAAAGGGAAGTAGAAGGCAAATTTTGTGTCATCACTACCATATTAGATGCTATTTTTTTTCTCTCCTGTGCTCCATTCTCAAGGTAACTACACATCTTTTTTCTCATCCCTTCAAGTACACAAGAGAAAAAGGGCTTGTAAGCTTGAGGTGAATGTCTGGGTAGTGACCTACAAGCTCAACAGTGGTCACCAAGTCAACCAATTGGAGTAGCTGCTTGTGAGAAGAACCTAGAAAACCAAAAAGCATTATAAAATGGCTGAGGAGCAGCACCTGGGTGGCTCAGTGAGTTAAGCCTCTGCTTATGTCATGATCTCAGGGTCCTAGGATAGAGCCCAGGGCCTGGATCCCTGCTCAGCAGGAAGTCTGCTTGTTCTCCCTGCACCCCTCCTGCTTGCCCTCTCTCTTTCTCTCTCACTCAAATAACTGAATAAAATCTTTAATAAAATAAAATGGGTGAGACATTGTCAAGAGTAACACATTTCATAGGCAGATACATTTTAGAGCCAAGGTGCTCAAAGCATGGCTCAGGGACCAGCAGCATCAACAATCCTAGGGAATTTGTTAGAAAAGCAAATTCTCAGGCCCCACCCCAGACCTAGTGAACCAGAGACTCTGGGATCAGAGTCCAGCAATCTGAGCTTTAATGAGCCCTCCAGGTTATTCCAATACATGCCAAAGTTTGAGACCCTCTGTCTTTGTGTCTAAAACTTGTAAGAAGCAGTTTATTGAGAGAATGGGGTCCAGGCTCGGCACATACTTTACCATCCCAGCAATTGAGCTGAGAACAAATAAAAATAAAAATAAAAATAATAGGTGATTACACTATTTATTTACACATTCCACTTGTGTTTCCAGCTATGCACCGAGTGCTGAAAATTCAGGGAAGATTTTCCAATCTGGTGATAGATGGGAAAATACATAAAAGCCTCAATTATAAAGTACGTGAGTAAGCCCAAACTGATCAGGAAATAGGGAAGGCTTCATAGAAAAGAAAAGATTTGAGCTGGGTCATGTTGGAGTTTGCCACAGAAAGAAGATACTGGGAGGGAAAGGTCAAGGGTGATGTAAGTTAATGTAAAGCAAAAAGCATATGGGGTTATGAGAAATTCCAGGAGAATAAATTAAGAAAATCTGATATCAAAGCTAAGAGATGTCACATTAATAGGAACAATGGACTCTAGGGTCTAAGAGAGTTGGAGTGGGGTGGACCCAACGTTAAGAACAAGAGTCATGGCCTTCAGTCAGAGCTTAGAGGAGAGTAAGCCAGGTGAGTGGTGCCTGCAAGGTATTTATTTGGGCAGAGTCGGGAAACCCACGCCATCTGGTCTTGAAGTGTCAGTGTCCAGATGGAAGACAGGACATCTGCCTTCAAGCACAGTGTGGGGTCTGACTCCCTGTACCCTTGCTCAACTCTGAGCTCTCCAGTAGGTGAAATCCTCTCTAGGGATGGGGGACTTGTGAAAATTTGTCGTGTGTCAGGGAATTTGGCAGTAGGAACTGGAGTCCTACATTTGATGTATGGTGTTCTCGTATATCCTAATGTATGGAATTTGGGATCAGGCTCTTTTGGATTTAGGGTCTAGCATAGCTAGGAGTATAAATGAACCCTTCCTTTAAGCCAAGTTTTTTGGAGATTTCCAAGCAATAAACTTGAGCTTGCCAGATGTATAGGGAGTTCTAAAATAGACATCCTTAACTGAAAAGGTATATGGCAATCAAAATGGCAGAGCAGTGGAAGCCAGTGCCAGGGGAATAGTGAATACCATGGAAGCTGGATTTTATGATTTTGACATATAGATTTTAAGGAATTGGAGGAAAGAAAGCTCAATATCTGAAGTTTTGACCCGAGAGAGTTTGAAGATGTGTCTGGCTGGGGAAAACACACTCTAACAGCCCTGAGAGTGTCAGAGGGGAAGGTACATGGCTGGAATGTCAGGCATTATGTTAGAAACTTTCTCATCTGGGGTACCCAGCTGGCTCAGTCTGTAAAGCATGGGGCTCTTGATCGCGGGGTTGGAAGTTCCAGCCTATGTGGGATGTGGAGATTAACTTAAAATCTTGGTGGCGCCTGGGTGGCTCAGTCAATTAAGCAAATGACTCTTGATTTCGGCTCAGGTCCTGATCTCAGAGTCATGGGGTCAAACCCCTCATCAGGCTTCACGCTCAGTGCAGAGTCAGCTTGGGGTTCTCTCTCTCCTTCTCCCTCTACCCCTCCTCCTGCTTGTGCTCTAGATCAATCAATCAATCAATCAACCAATCAATCAAATCTTTAAAAAATAATAAAATAAAATCTTTAAAAAAAAAAAAAGGAAACTTTCTCATCTGCCAAGCCATTTAATCCTCATTCAACAAGGCTAGAGGCAAGGAATTAGTGTCACCACATTCAGATGAGACGATGGGTTCTCTGTGGGATTTGATAACACACCCCAAAGCTCACTTAACCTGAAAGGTGGCTGAACCAGGATTGCTACCCAGGCCTGCAGGATGCCAACAGCTTCCTCTTACTCAGCTCCCAGACCTCTTTTGTTTTTTATTTATTTGTTTTTAAAAGCTGTCTCTCTTTATTTATTTTAGAGAAAGAGAGAGAGACAAGGAGGGGGAGAGGGAGAGGGAAAGAGAGTCCCAAGCAGACTTGTGCGCTGAGTTTTCAGAGCCCAACGCCAGGCTTGATCTCACGACACTGAGAACACGACCTGAGCCAAAACCAAGGGTCCGGTGCTCAACCAGCTGCACCCCCCAAAAGTGCCGCCCCCCAGACCTCTTTTTTTTTTTAATATTGTATTTATTTGTTTGAGAGAGAGACAGTGAGAGAGAGCATGAGCGAGGAGAAGGTCAGAGGGAGACACAGACTCCCCGTGGGGCTGGAAGCCCGATGGGGGACTCGATCCCGGGACTCCGGGATCATGACTTGAGCTGAAGGCAGTCGCTTAACAAACTGAGCCACCCAGGCACCCCCAGACCTCTTTGTAAGAGCTTCTCTTGTCTCCTCCTGTGAGCTCTGACCTACTTAGGGCCCCGAGCAAATTCTTGACAGTGTGAGAGCCAGAGCAGTCGCCTTCAGTCATTTCACAAAATACATCTGAATGAGGTTTCAGTGATTCAAGTAGAAGGAAGCCAGATTTATGGAGTTAAGAAACATTAAATCCTTCCTTTCCTGGGGTTGAGGGGCCTTCTTGCTGCCAACCAAAAAAAAGGTAGATTCTCATTCTCTAAGTCTGTATTTGAAAGCTCAGGCTTCCCAGATGCAGGAAATACAGAAAACCAAAATTTCAATGTTCTCAGAACACAAGGAGAGCACAATCAGCAGTCATCCAGGGTCCAACTCGCTCTGAATGCGCAGGATCACAGGCCCCAGAGCGACACCTGGAATCAGACAGAAAGCCTCAGGTAAGGAGATCATCAGAGGAGGGGCACTTGTTCCATCATGTGTTCATTCACTCCACCAACGTGTATTTTGGCAAGTTAGTAAAGGATTGCTACAAACAGCCAAACTCTGCATCTACTACAGCAAGCCCAGAAGTTCCATTAAGCTGGATGAGGGTTAATGTCGTTGGACCGACAAGGTATAAGCTAAGGCTGGGGAAGTGGGACAAGAGGAAGGCAAGTCTGTCCAGGCAGCGCGGCAGATCCAGAACCTGGTGGTGTAGCCAGGAACAATCAGGAATGCAAACAAGGCTGGCTGCTTCCCGTATTTCTCACCCAGGACCTACGCACTTCTTAGCACATATGCAAACCAGATCCCCTAAAAGAAGACAAATAAGAACTGAAACATGTGGACTGGGGAAGAAAAGATAAAGGGGCGGCAAGTTAAGCAAGTTTTAGCAGCTCTGAAAGCACTCTGGGCTTTGGAAGTTACAGACTCATTGTTCTCCTCTATCCCACGGCCTCTAAACCAAGACCCCAGGGTTTCTCAAAGTCTGATATAATCCATTCAAGGAATCCAAAAAGATCAACGGGTTTATATGGCACCAAGTCAGGCCTGCTGACAAATCATGCCTGCTAAAATGCCCTAAGCCCCATGTTTAGACTGCCCATCTAGACTCGCTTTTTCTTAAGAAGTAGAAAAAAAAAAAAATTCCTCTTTTCTCAAGTGGCCAAACATAGAGATTTAAAAACAAACCCAAATTCTAAGACTTATTTCTTAGATTTACCAGGCCAGATAGAATGACTTTCACCCAGTTGTCTTATCCTAGGCTGGAAAATTGGCATTTTTTAGGTAGATTAGAATATTCAAAAATTTCCCCATGTTCTAGAAATTGCAAACAACAACAACAACAAAAACAAAAACTTACAGCCCCAGGTCTTATTAATATACATAAGTGAATGCAAACAAAGTTCCCTTCAGATTAAACTAACTGGGATGGGGACTGATTCTGCCTTATACCCAGTGTTGGTCAAATGGAAAGGCCATGTGACTTGTGTTTAGAAAGGTCTGAGTTGCAATCCAGACCTACCAAGCATTTAATACCTCCCAGTGAGCGAGCCCGAGGGTGAGGGAGGACACACTGAGTAACTTCTCTAACCTCTCCCCTTCCTCAGGTTTGCATTCTCTCCTCCTTTCTCTCTAAGGAGGGGTATTCTTAAATACACCCATTCATCATTATACAGGATAGGCTTCCTCCCCCAACCGCCTTGTGCCTTCTTCCATCTCTCAGTGTGTACTTGGAGCCAAGACTCAAGGAACTGTAAGAAAATGAGTTCGAGAAATCAGGCTTCAAGGCTCAGAGGGAATCCTGCAATCCACAGCAACCTCCAGAAGCCAGCCTGTCCTGCATGCACTCACGGGCAATGCAACGTGGCAAGGGGTTGCCCCATACAATAGCTACGCTTTTCACCCTGTTCTCTGCCGCCTTTCCAACGCCCCCCGGGGCATGTCCCTTCCGGCACCTTCTGTGCAGTCCTGCTTGGGGGAGAGGGGCCTTCTCGGGGCCCTCCCTGCTCTTCTCCCATCCCCCGGAACAGGAGCAACTCCAGGTAGCCATTTCAGAAGCCTGGCACTGCTGAGATGCTGACTCCCTGCAGAGAACCCTGCTTTCTGCCTCCAGCCTGGCCTGGAGGTTAGGAGAACAGGGATTGCTGAGTCACCTCGTAAATTGTTTCAGATGAGTTTTTCTTTCCCATTAACATACCACTGCAGGAGGAGGCAGCCAGGGGAAAGAGATTGAGCAAAGAGAGAGAAGGTGGAGAGGAAAGGACTCCAGGGAGCTGGAGAAAGGAGGGAGGATGAAGGGATGGGATTTAGCTGTCTGCTCAGTTACGGCAATCAATTTCAACCATGATAATAAAATAATGCAGAGGGAGAAAAGCAGACATGACAGAAGTGATAAAATGGAAATGAATCCTCATTACCTCGCTGCAGAGAGGGCCACAGCTGCTGCCTCCTCTTCCCTGCTCGGCAAGGGGGCATTTCATCCCAGCGCTCATCATGTGGGTCTGGGCAAAGAGGGGAGAAGGGAAAAACACGCCCTGTTCAGCTGCAGAGCGGTGAACCTGGCCATGTGGTGACTGGGAATCTCAGAAGGGCTCAGAGATTTATGTCTTCCCTCTGCTCATGTCCCAGACCTCCCCGCCTCTGGCTGTGGGGAAAAGTGCCTTGGACCACCCAGCCAAATAATTTTAGCACTTGGACCTTTATCTGGCTCTCAGTTCTCCAGCAGGAGTGCATATACTCTGCAAAAACGGGTGTGCATGGGCTGTGCGCAGTGGAGAGGATGGAGTGAAGGCATCGACACGGTTGAGTGTGGGTCTGGAGCTGGGGGCAACGGTGAAGATCAGGACATGTTGTCATGGGCAACCTAGACAACCTCCCTGATGTCTCACACCCCGGAGTCTCCAGCAGAGTTTAGGGAAAGATGGAGTTTGCTTCCAGCACCAGAAACTCCTCAGCTTATCATTCAAAGACCCTCCATTAACTGGTCCCAAGCCGTTGCACTCAATTCTTGAAGCTCTCCGCCAGATTCCAGCTGTATTTGACAGCTCACCATTCCTAGAACATGGCTTCTACTTCCCACACAGGTCGGCTTGCATGCTCTCCTCTGTCTTCTGCCCTTTTCCTTAGCTTTGATTGTCGGCATCCTACCATCCTTAACGACCCAGTTCCTATGGTTGGAAATAACTCCTTTCTTACATAAATCTCCTTGATAACTTATTTCTATTCTTCAATTAATGCTTTCCTTTCCATCTTGGATGTAGTTCCTTGTACAGGTATTCCTAACTGAACCAGAAGACCTTAGAAATGAACATTTTTGTCTGGCCTGGCAACTAATAGCTACTCATACAGTAGGTGCTCAATATCTTTCATGACTGTCTGTTTCATATTTAATGAGCGAATAAGAGAAGAGACAGGGTAATGCCTTTCCCCATAGCCAATCCTTCGGATTTCTTCCCATCCCTTCTCCAGCCCTCTGTGGATCGTTGGAATGTCAGCTGTTGTTGATTCCACACTTGATGACAGACCAGGCCTGAGGCCTTTCCAGTTCTAGCTGGTGTGTCCTTCCAGGATCTCCTGGATGAAGCAAGTGCTGGCAGGAAGCACGAGTGTCCTGACACACATGATCATATCTTAAGCTGGACAGTGGCCTCTGTTTGTGAATGTATATTGTAACAATCTGATTCTCTGTAGAAGAGGCCTCCTTCCCACTGACCCTGACCCCTTTGGGTGTCTTTTTTTTTTTTTTTTTTAAGATTTTATTTATTTATTTGTCAGAGAGAGACAGCGAGAGAGTGAGCACAGGCAGACAGAGTGGCAGGCAGAGGCAGAGGGAGAAGCAGACTCCTTGCTGAGCAAGGAGCCTGATGTGGGACTCGATCCCAGGATGCTGGGATCATGACCTGAGCCGAAGGCAGCTGCTTAACCAACTGAGCCACCCAGGCGTCCCCCTTTGTGTGTCTTCTTATTGTCAGGCAAGGCGTCTCCCCTCCCCACGTCAACACTTACTCAACCTTATATGAGGGCGACCTCCCATGTGGAATAACAAGTGTGGAATAAAATCGGGATGCCATCGCGACCTTTGGGGGGCATGCAATACAGAACACTTACCTAGCAGTTGTCAAAATCTCTTGGGATGGAGACAAGAAAGTCCTTCCCCGTGTGCACTGACATACTCCTAACACATCATTGTGAACATGTGGTTCATGACCAGCTGGCAGTCCTGTGGTTTTTAGGGGGTGCCTAGGCAAGAAATTGAACACTATTGAATCATGAATCATGAAATTTACTTTCCTTTGAGTTACCTTTTATTGTCCTGACTCAGTTTGGTGCTAGTTCTTAACCACCCTGGGACACTTAACAATATTATTGCCTTTTAACAAAAAGAGAATGAGCCCAAGGCCTGCCACCTTCAAGATTAGCACTATGTAGCCAGAATTAAACACTAGTGGCTTGATGTCATAGTATTGGTGTGACCTTTGGTTAACAGATGATGTGGGTATTCTACTTCTGTGTTAATGATAACAATAGGGTAATAGTTCTTCATTATTTGACCTACGCAAGGCACCATTGTGTTTACCATGTTCTGATCTCAGCCCCATGGCAGCTCCATGAGTTGGATGCTACTGTTACTTTCTTTTACAGATTAGGAAACTGAGGCAGAGAGCTAAAGTAAGTCATGTGAGATCACACAGCTAATATGTGCCGGAGACGAATTTAGTATGCACTCTTAATCACTCTCCTATTATGATATAAAATACCTACTTGGAACAAGTTTACTTCAGTAAAAAAGAAGTTAAAGCAAATTAAATATTAAATAAATACTAAATAGCAATAAAAGCTCCTGAATGGGGAACCTAAATACCAGGAGTTTAGAAAGCTTGGAATTAGAGTTACTCGGTCATGGTCCACATGGAGCCTCTTTTCTGGCATTTAACACCAAGATGAAAGAGGGGATTGATAAGAGAGGGGGTGACCAGTTATCCGGACCTCTATTACAAGTCACATTGAATTAAATGACCTTTCTGAGCCCTGCGTGGAGTAGTGGAAGCTTGTGGGTTCTGAAGCAAACCAGACTTGGCGATAAGTCCTAATTTTTCTCATATAGACATTTTGCAGTGTTCTTCGTCTTTACTGATTTATATTTTCCAATCTGCAAATATGAAAAAAAATCCCATATCAGAGAGTTGTAGTGGTGAAATGGGAAAGGTATACAAAATACAAAATGTATACAAAAGGTATACAAGTCTAGGAGAAGGCTTGGCTAATACTAGATCTCTAACATTTCTTCTCACCTCCATGATTTATTATTATTATTTTTTAAAGATTTCATTTGTTAATTTGAAAGAGAGGGAGAGACAGAGTGCACATAAGCAGGGGGAGGAAGAGGGACAGCAGACTCTTTACTGAGTGAGGAGCCTGACGCGGGGCTCAGTCGCAGACCCTGAGATCATGACCTGAGCGGAAATCAAGAGGGGGACCCTTAACTGACTGAGCCACCCGGACATCCCTCCTCCATGATTTATTATTGTGACAGATGCCAAGAGGTACAAGGAGGTACTGGTATGGCCAGACTCACAGTTGGAGGAAGCTTTCTGAATTGGGAACTTAAAATATGTGTGAATATAGCTAATTACAGTCTGAAACTTCTTCTTTTTTAAAAAGGTTTCTTAAATGTATTCATGACAGACAGACAGACAGAGTGAGAGAGAGGCAGAGGGAGAATGCAGGACTCATCCGAGGACCCTTGGGCCATGACCTGCGCTGAAGGCAGATGCTGAGCCGACTCAGCCACACAGGCGCCCCAGTCTTGAATTTCTAATAAAATACTAGGTTCTTCCCAAACCCCACCCCAGTTCCTACAGGAGACCTGAAGTTTATTTGGCAAGAGGATTTGGGTTGGCAACCTGAAGGTTGAAGATATGCAAGTCATGTTCTTTGCAGAAGAACACCTCCACAGGAAGACCACACATACCCTGCGGGGAGGGAGTGGGGAAGACTCAAAGAGCACTGCTGGCAAAATGTGAAAGTATTTTCTTTCTTCATCTTAAGAGCTTCCTTGTTATTCCCTCTCTTTCTCTTCTAACAAAGCCAGTTTATAAGAATTGATCTTGTATCATTTTGGTAAATACTGAACAATTTAAAAAACAAAGTGTCTTATTGCTGAGAAAACTAGAGTCTCTGTTCTCCAGGAACTTGGTTTTATTGGGGAAGTTGGAAAAGTAAACATGTCATACATCAACCTGATTTGAAAAAAAAAAAAAATGAGGCTCCTATAGTAAAGTGCCTAGCACTATGCCTGGTGTATAAAGAAATTCAATATTTACGGAGTGAATGAAGGAATGAATCTGGAGGTCAGAAATCTACTCAATTACGGAGGTAAACATTAACTTGCTTTTCCAGTAAAGCTTCTCCTGACCTCTCCCTATTTTGTGCCTCAACACCCTGCGCCTTAGTTCTTCTTTCCGTTGACATGTTTGCCCTTCTCCATTATCCTAAGAACCCCTGGAGAGGGAACGCGTTTTTAATGTCTGTCTGTCCCGGAGCCTGGCATGGAGTAGGCACATAATAAAAGTTTATTGAATTCATTTCGGTATGAGCCTCATTTCCTGGGATGACTTTCTTCTAACTCTGGTACCTCATGCATTAGAAACAGGGTGTAGGAACTCTTGGGTGCTTACGGATCCTACAAAAAGGACTATTTATCCAGCGTAGGTATGAGATAAAATGACTGAGGTCATTTTAATAAAACTTCAATTTTGCCCTCTGGTTATTTTGCAACCAGCTCTGTATGGTTATATTATCCTCTATCAGTTTATAAATCAGTTTCAGTAAGTTCATAAATTTTGTATTATGTGTCACAAGAATTTGGCCCTGACTTGAAAACACTGGCTATGTTGATTAAAATCCAGGCCTGGGCTCATACTCAAGCCAGTTCGGAATCTGTCTTTCTCATAACAATAGCCTTGGTTTTGTGTATTTAAAAAAAAAAATTGAAACAGTGCTTCTTATGAATGATCATAGGTTTACACCCAACTAAATTTGTAACTGAGGCACAAAATGTGGTACTCAGAGCTCATCATTTGGTGGAAATACTCCTGTGAGAGAGGAGGATGGGAAGAGATAAAATCAGACCAGGAGAAATTAACCTCAGCTCTGTCGAAGGTTCTCTGCTAGGGGCTTTACATATGTCGAAGCTTATTATAGTCACTACAACACAATGAGGCCTGTGCGATGAGCCCCTCTCACGTGTGAGGGACCTGTGTTCAAAAAGACATTGTGATCAGCCCAAGGTTATGCCAAAATGATGGAGGTTAGGACTTAAGACCTCTGCAGAATTCTTCATTCTAAACGTCTGCTTTCCACTGGGAAGGGAAGACAGGCAGGCGGGGGTAAATCAAGCTGATGCAGCTGTCTCTGTAGAAAATGCACTATGAAGAAACTGTCTTCCAGGAAGATCCATGCATATAACTTAAGATTTAAGAAGCTTATTCAACATGTCAGTCTTTACCAGCAGGTTCTAGTGAGATCAGAAGGTCTACGGGCGGTCCATCCTGAGGAAGACTCTGGTAGATCCTGATGAGCATTGAGGATACAAGTATTTGGAGCGCCTGGGTGGCTCATTGGGTTAAAGCCTCTGCCTTCGGCTCGGGTCATGATCCCAGGGTCCTGGAATCGAGTTCCCCATTGGGCTCTCTGCTGGGCGGGGAGCCTGCTTCCTCCTCTCTCTCTCTCTCTGCCTGCCTCTCTGCCTACTTGTGATCTCTCTCTGTCAAATAAATAAATAAAATAAAAATAAAACTTTTTAGGATACAAGTATTTGGAAAAGTGTTTTTATTTTTGTATTTGGTTTGGTTTTGTAACTTTGCTAAGAGGTCGATAAAATTAACTGAAAAGTATAGCATGGATTAACTTTACAGAAAACATGCATGCACGCGTACACTTTCGAATTTCCAAGGCTTCCTTTTGTCCTTAGTGATGAGTGCAAACTCCTTTCGTGGCTTAAAAGGCCCTTTCAGTCCCTGCCCCAGTTCCCTCCAACCCTTCCTGTTCTGCATCATAGATCATGTCGGGGCCCTGGCCAGGCTCAGCAGCTTCATTCAATTCTGTTTCTGCCTTTCTAAACAGCTTTATTGAGGTATAATTGACATACAAGAAAATATACATATTTAAAGTGTACAATATGATAAGTTTTGACATGCATATACCCCTGTGAAGCTATCACCACAATGAGGATGGTGAACATAGCAATTATCCCAAAAGTTCCCTCTCGCTCCTTTGTGTTCCCTCCTGCCTGTATCTCTCCCTTCGCTAGGCAAGTACCAATCTGCTCGCTGTCACTATCGATTAGTTTGAATTTTCTAGAGACTTTTATAAATGGAATCATGGAGCTTGTATTTCTTTGTCTGACTCTTTTGCTCTGCATAATTATTTTGGATTCAATATTTTGGGATCCCTGTCCTTGTGTGTATCAGGATTTCTTTGTACTATTGATGGGATTCTGATATATGGACATACCACAATTTGTAAAGCCATTCTCCAGCTCCTTCCAGTTAGGGCATATTACGTATAAAAATGCTATGAGCATTTGTCTGCAAGTCTTCGTATGAACATATGATTTCATGTCTCTTGGTTAAATACCTAGGAATGGAGTATCTAGATCATATAATAGGTGTCGATAGGTCTACATTCGACTTTTTTTTTAATTTTTTAAAATTTATTTATTTGTCAGAGAGAGAGTGAGCGAGCACAGGCAGACAGAGTGGCAGGCAGAGGCAGAGGGAGAAGCAGGCTCCCCGCTGAGCAAGGAGCCCAACGTGGGACTTGATCCCAGGACGCTGGGACCATGACCTGAGCCGAAGGCAGCCGCCTAACCAACTGAGCCACCCAGGCGTCCCTACATTCGACTTTTAAAGAAACTCCCAACCTGTTTTCCAATGTAGTTGTACCATGCATGCACAATGTAGTTGTACATTCTCATCAACAATATATAAAATTTCTAGCCCCTACCCATTCTTGCCAAGTTAACACTTGATATGGTCAATCCCTTTAATGTTTGCAATCTAACAGAAGTGGATTAGTTTCTCATTGTGGACTTAATTTGCCTCTCCCTAATTATTAATCATGTTGGGCATCTTTCCATGCACTTATTTGCCACCCATATTCCCTTTGATGAAGTGTCTTTTCAAATCTTTTGTCCATTAATTTATTAGGTTGCTTATTGCTTATTTTTGAGTTGCAGGAAACATTTATGTATTCTGGATGAAAGGCCTTTATCAGATAGATGTTTGGAAAATACTGTCTCCCAGTTTGTGGTTTCTCTTCCCTTCTCTTAACAGTGTTTTGCGAATAAGTTTATAACTTTAATGAGGTCCAGTTTACCTAGTTTAAAATTTTATGGGTTGTACTTTTAGTGTCCTATTTAAGAAATCTTTACCTAACCCAAGGTCACAAAGATTTTTTTTTTCTATTTCATTGTTTTAGGCTTTTACATTGAGGTTTATGATCCATTTGAGTTAAATTTTGTCTATAGTATCAGGTATAAATTGAAGTTCATTTTTTGTGTATGTTATCAAATTGCACCAGCACTATTTGGTAAAAAGGATAATCTTCTCTCTATTGAATTGCCTTTGCAAGTTTGTTCAAAATTAGTTGTCCATATCTGTGTAATTCTATTTCTGTTCCATTAATTCATCTTTATGTCAATACCATACTGCCTTTATTAATATAGCTTGGAAATTTTAAAATCAGACCATTTCAATCCTGCAATTTTCTTCTTCTTTCCAGAATTGTTTTGGGTATTGTAAGCCTGTTGTAGATCTGTAATTTCAAAGTAAGGTTGCTAATTTCTACCCCAGAATTTAGAAGTCTACTCAGTTTCAGTTGATTTGCTGTGTTGAATCTATAGGTTGATTTAGGGAGCTTGGTTTCCTACCAGACTGACCAAATCATCTGACCCATTAACATTGTATGTAACACAATTTATTTAGGCTTCTTTAATTTCCCTCAGCAATGTCTTGTAATATTTAGTACAAAGGCCTTGTGCATTATTGTCAAATTTATCCCTAAAAATTTCATATTTCAATGCACTGTAAATGCTATTTAATTTTTTTTTTACATTTCCTTTTTTTTTTTTTTAAAACACAGAAATACAACTAATGCAGGTATATCGACCTCACATGATTTCTAGTATAGTAATGATTCTGGAGGTGCTATCTAATTTTCTATGTAGTCAATCATGTTACTTGAAAATAAAAAGAAAATTGACTTCTTCCTCTCCAAGCTGGACAATATTATTTATTTTGTCTTGCTTTATTGTGTTACGTACAACTTTCATTAAAATGTTGAATAGAAAGGGTGAAAGCAGGCATCTCTGTCTTGTTTCAGATCTTAGGGGAAACTTCCATTCCTCACCATTACATATGCTGTTAGGTATAGTTCTGTTTCCTTTTGTTTTGTTGTATTGAGGAATTTCCCTTCTGTCTTTGGTTTTCTGAGAGTTTTTATCATGAACGGAAATCAAATTTTCTCATTTGCTTCACTTCCCCTGCTTTTATTAAGAAAATAATGTTGTTTTTCTTTTTTAGTTTGCTTTGACTGATTTTCAAATGTTAACCCAATGTTTGTATTTTCTGGCTTACACTCTGAGCATGACATATTATCAGTTTTATATAATGTTGGATTTGTTTGCTAAATTTTTTAGAAGTTTTTGTTTTAGTATTTCAAAAATGCTGATAATGTATTTTTATTACAAGGTCTTTGACTGGTTAAGGTATCAAAACAATGTTGGCTTAATAAGGATTTCCTCCTCTTCAGTTTTCTAGAAGACTTTGTGGAACATTCATATAATTTCCTTCTTAAATGTTTGGTTTCATTAATGAAGCTATCAGAATCTGGAGTATTCTTTTGGGGAGGAGAGAGGGGATGTATTTATCTACAGATTTGATTTCATTAATCATTACGGAGCTATGCATGTTATTTATTTCTTCTTGACTCTGCTTAGGTAGTTTGTATCTTTTAGGAAATGTGTGTATGTCATATAAGTTGTCAAAATAATTCATAAAATTATAAAATATTCTGTTATTATCCTTTTAATATCTGTAAAGTCCGTAGTGATGCCACTACTGTCACTCAGGATATTGCTTATACATTCTGCCCTTTTTATAAATCAGTTTTTTGATCTTTTTAAAGATATAGTTGTATCGGTTTTTTGATCTCTAAAGATGTATCTTTTGGTTACATTGATTTTCTTTATTATTTTACTACTTTCTATTTTAACTTTTTGTGGGTTTTTTTGTTTTGTTTTGTTTTGTTTGTTGTTGTTTTTGTTGTTGGTGGTGTTTTGAGAGAGAGTGAGAGCACACACATGACTGGGAAGAAGGGCAAAGAGAGAGGGCCAGAGAATCTTTTTTTTTTTTTTTAAATATTTTATTTATTTATTTGACACAGAGAGAGAGAGAGATTGAGATCACAAGTAGGCAGAGAGGCAGGCAGAGCGAGAGGGGGAAGCAGGCTCCCTGCGGAGCAGAGAGCCTGATGTGGGGCTCGATCCCAGGACCCTGAGATCATGACCTGAGCCAAAAGCAGAGGCTTAACCCACTGAGCCACCCAGGCGCCCCAGGGCCAGAGAATCTTAGGCAGATTCCACGTCCAGCCTGGAGCTCAATGTGGCCCAGTCTCCCAACCCTGAGATTATGACCTGAGGTGAAATCAAGAGTTGGACGCTTAACCCATGAGCCACCCAGGCAACCCTAAATATTTCATTTCTGAAGTTTGCTTGGATTAACTTGCTCCTATATTTATAGCTTCTGATTTTCTAAGATGGAAACAGAAATAATTGATTTGAATTCTTTGTTATTTTCTACCAAAGCCATTTAGTGCTATAAATTTCCTTCAAGTACTACTATGTTTTTATTTTAATTTAGTTAAAATTACTCTATTTTCTATTTGGATAATTCTGGTCCAAGGGTTATTTGGAAGGGATATATTTAGTTTTCTAGAACATTTATGTTAATGATGTATAATTACATTCCACTGTGGTTTATATTACTTTAGTCATTTTAAATGTATTGATATGTGAATTAGAATAGAGTCTGAATTTGTAAATGTTCTGTTTGCATTATAGGAATGTGTGCTCTTCTGTTGTTTGGTGGAGTGTTCTATACATGTCAATTTCATTGAGGTAGTCGATGTGTAATTCAAATCCTCTATATCCTTACTGAATTTTCAATCTACCATTTAATAATTTCTGAGATTAGGATGTTGAAATCTTTGACTATAAATTATAGGTTTGTCTATTTCTTTTTTCAGTTTTACAAACATTTAGGATGATTATGTTCTCTTGATGAATTAATACCATTGTTATTATGAAATAATCTTTTTGGTCATGGTACATTCTTTTCTATGAAATCTTCTCTGTCTGATTTTAACATACATATTCCAGCTTTCTTTCTTTGAAGGAGGATATGCAGTTCATTCATTTTTAAAAAAATCAAATCAGACAATCTCTGCCTTTTCATTGGGAGGTGAAATTCATTCACACTTAATGTGATTATTAATAAAGTTAGGTATATGTTTATTATCTTGTTATTGTTTTTGACTCATTTGTTTCTTTTTTTAAAATTTCATTTCTTTTCAGCATAACAGAATTCATAGTTTTACAACACACCCAGTGCTCCATGCAATGCATGCCCTCCACAATACCCACCACCTGGCTCGCCTAACCTCCCACTCCCTGCCCCTTTAAAACCCTCAGGTGGTTTTTCAGACTCATTTGTTTCTTGTTCTATTTTGGTCTTCTTTGGATTAAGTGGATTTTTATGATTGTATTTTATTTCCTTTGTTGATTTGCTGACAATAACTCTTCATTAATTTAATGCTGCTTGAATATATTTAGATATATTTTTAACTTATAACTGTACTTTTACATACTATTATACCACTTCAGGTATAGCATAATATAACCTTAAAATAACATATTTCCGTATCTCTCCTCTTGGCCTTGCGGTTATTCTTGTTGAGCATTTTACATACACACACACATGTGCATATATATAAAATGTAAATAAATTCATATAAATAACTGGATGTAAATTAAATATACAAGTTATTTTTTTTAAGATTTTATTTATTTACTTGACAGAGATCATACGTAGGCAGAGAAGCAGGCAGAGAGAGGGGAGGAAGCAGGCTCCCCGCTGAGCAGAGAGCCCAATGTGGGGCTCAATCCCAAGACCCTGGGATCATGACCTGAGCTGAAGGCAGAGGCTTTAACCCACTGAGCCACCCAGTTGCCCCTAAATATACAAATCATTAAACTTCTCATCTTATTGTTATTATTTTTGCTTAAACAGTTATTTTAACTTTTTTAATTTTTAAAATCTCATTTATTTAGCCATGTAGCTACCAGTTTCTGTTCATCATTCTTCATTTCTCCTTAGTACCATTTCTTTTCTGACTGAATGAATCCCTTTAACATGTTTTATATTGTGGGTCTATTGTTGCTGATTTTTTTTTTTTTTTTAGCTTTTGAATGTTTGAAAAAGTCTTTATCTTGCTTTCAGTTTTGAAACATATTTTCACTAGGTATAAAACTCATGTGACCACTTTTTTTACCCAATACTTTAAAAATGTTGCTCCACAATCTTTTCTCCTACCATGCTTTCAATGAGAAATCAGCACTCCTCCTTATCTGTGTTCCTGTGCTCATAATTTGTCTCTTTTTTTCCTGCCTGCCATTATGCTCTTCTTTCTTACTGATCTTGAGCAAATTGACTAGGATATATATGTGATTTTCTTTATTTTACTTCTATTTCCAGTATTTTTTTATCTTCTTGTGTCTGTTGGTTTAAGTTTTCATCAAATTTGTAAAATTTTGCCTATTTTTCTTCAAATGCCCATAAGCTTCTCTCTTGGGGACTCCAATTACCTATGCATTTGGCTACTTAAAGTTTTACCAGAGTTCATTAAGCTTTTTTTTCTGCAATCTCTTTTTTTAATCTGTCATGACTCTTATCCAGTGTATGAACTATAGTTTTCATCTCTAGAAATTTGGAATATAGTGATAACTGTATGCTTATTTTAGTATCTGTATCTGTTCTATATTAGTTTTGTTGGATTTTTTTATCTCATTATGGGTCATATTTTTCTGCATTGTGTTTGTTAATATTTAACTGGATGCAAGACTTTGTGAATTTTATCTTATTGGGTGCTGGATATTTTTGTATTCCTATAAATAGACTTTAACTTTCATCTAAGATGCAGTTAAGTTACTTAGAAATAGTTTGATCTTTTTAGATCTTACTTTTAAAATTTGTTAGGCGTGTCTAGAGCAGGATTTGGTCTAAAGCTAATTATTCCCCACTACTGACACAAGACCCATTGAGTACTCTACATAATACACACTTAATTATGAGCCTTTCCAGTCTGGCTTTTGGGTACAGACACTATTTATGGTCCTGTGTGAGCACTGAGTGTTTTCCCTCTAATTTGTTTGTATTGTTTTTTTTTTCCCCTGCCCTGGGTAGTTTTTCATATACATGTGGTAACCACTCTACTGAATGTGTAAAGGAGACCGTCAGCATATTCTTAGAATTCTCTCTCTGGGCATGTCTCTCCTCTCTGGTACACTTCCCTGAAAACTCTAGCCATATTGGTTGCTCTGCACTCAGCAATTAGGAGTCCACTCATCTCTCCCTGGTTTCCCATCCCCTGTTGGTTAGCCTGGAAATTCTTTCAAGGCCATGAGCTGAGACAATTCTAGGGCTTACCTTAATTACTTCTCACTTCCCAAGGATCACTAGATTTTGTGGCTTCAGGTCCAGCGCTTGAAAACCATAGCTTCATGTATGTTTGCTTATTTCAGGTAGGAAGGTAAATCCAGCATCTAGCCAGAAATAGAATTCACCTCTGGTTCTTTTTTGTTCTTGGCTTTTGTATAAGCTATTGGCTTTACCTGAATAGTGTTTCCTCTCTTTTCATAATCCTTTACATGTATTTCAGGTCTTCATTAAGCCAGGAATTCTCCTAGGTGATCTCACAGCTGTCTTTACTTAGTGCTCCTGGAACACCTCGGACTTAACCTCCCTTAATATTAATACTATTGACCCTGAGTGTCAGTTTTCATTGTCCTCTATTCTACCAGACTGGAAACTTGGATCTTGAAGGCATCACGGGATCAGATATTACTTTCTTCCCACCATTATGTCCACAGGTCTTGCACTGAGCTTTACATATGTTCTTCAGAGAACACTCATAGCTTCAGGCTAGAGGGATGAACTCACCGAACAAGTGGGAAAAGACTTCCCCAGGGCAAGGTTTTGGGATGGTGAGACTTTGTTATCTTCCACATTTATCCAACATTAGCCAAGGCAGGCTAAGATGACAAACATTAGGCAAAATGTATGCTCTGTAGACATCTGGAATCCAGTTGAAGATAGAGAAGGCATAAATAAAAAGATGGGATTTCAGAGTATTTTTTTTGTAGGACACCAGATGTGTGGGGCAAACAAAAACTGCAGGCTTGAAAAAAAGCTGTTGATCCCCAGTCTCTGCCAACAACACCCATCAGCCCCAAACTGTGTAGCTTTATTCCTTTTTAGTCTCCACTCATTCTCGCCTTAGCTTTTTTTTTTTTTTTTTTTTTCTTTTCTTTTTTCTTTTAAACATCTTGTCAGAGTCAGCTCTAGCTCTGAATGCCAGCCTACTTAGAGACTGTCCGGGTGCCCTTGGACTAGTTGTTCCTTTCATAAGGCAAGGTACCTGGGTGTTTGCTCACAGGGTCCCACCTCCCTTTTCTCACAGCATCTTCTCTGCAAATGTACACCCACAGCCCCTCTTACTTGCCCTTGTCTTCTTGTATATTTATTTTGTTAATCCATTCATTATGTTGTATTTTATGTAAGTGTTGTAATTACTAACAATAAAAAGAAGTTTATTGGGAAAAAATGCAAAGTGCAAATGAGCACATAGACCAACTCTTGATTGATTTCAACATAAGAATTGAAACACTAGAGAAAATAAACTTTTTTTTAAAGATTTTATTTGTTTATTTGACAGAGAGAGAGATCACAAGTAGGCAGAGAAGCAGGGAGAGAGAGAGGAGGAAGCAGGCTCCCCGCTGAGCAGAGAGCCTGACTTGGGGCTCTATCTCAGGACCCTGAGACCATGACCTGAGCCGAAGGCAGAGGCTTTAACCCACTGAGCCACCCAGGCGCCCCGAAACACTAGAGAAAATTTAAAAAGCCAGGCACATCTTTCTAAGGATATCTTACTTGGACATATTTGTCCAGATATTGGAGTATCGGCCTAACCAGCTACCATGCTCTAGCATGTCCTCTGACCTGCCAGTGCCAGACTAAAGGACACAGGTCAACATATGCCCAAGAGATCTCTTCAAATGTTGAAAGCAATAGTGATACAAGAGCTCTGCAGGGAACTCCTTAGAAGCTTGGACCGGTCTGGTAACCGTCATTGTACAATCACATAATCAAAGAACTCACCAGATCAGAAATGCAAACATGTCAAATGTCAGTGGCTGTGAGGAGCTCTGCCAGTTTGTCCTTACTTTATTCAGTGACAGCATGACAAGGGGAGTGAAAGATAAAAGGAAAGACAGTCCCAGAAAGCATCAAGATAACATCAAGATCTCATTTGCACCACAAATGAATGCAAAAACAATTCCTACTGAGAGTTCAGGTAATAAGGGTTGATGTCATCCCACTGACAGTAAGAGGAATTCTTGAGAGCCAGGGATTAAAAAATTGGCTCCAAAGCAAAGTGGAAGTTTGGGATTATTTCTGCACAGAGCAAACCCATGAACCATCATGGCTTATCACTTATGTAATATAGAGCTCTTCAGAAATATCTAGAAAGAATGACCAGCTACCTAAAAATGTAGCTCCAAGTGATGCGGAATTTATGGACTCAAAGGAGGGTATAGTCTAATCTGAAAAGTTTTAGTTAAACAGAGCTCTCCCTCTACAATTTTCATCTGTTACTATTGGGGCTGTTCTCTTGGAACTGTTCAAGGATGTTTGCTATTTTTGACATGCCACCTTTCAGCACTGTGCTGAAATTGTTTACATCCACTTATATAAGCCAATCTTCTCAATGCTATGTTCAAGGCCTTTACATCAGAAGTTTGAAATTACCCATGATGGTAGTCTTCAAAGCATGGAAACAAACAACAAATCAGGGCTTTTTCTCCAGAGAATCAACTGTTAAATATTTGCCAGCATACCACTGGTTACAATTTAAATATTTGCTGACAATGATTTTTGTAATAATAACCTTTTATGATTAACTGTCCACAGTGAGTGAGCTCTGTATCACAGGCCAGCTGACCCCTTCAGGCTTTGTTTTCAAGGCTTCCATGTCAGCAGGTGCCTAGCTAAGTACGGCCATTGATGGCACTGATGTGGGGTTGGGGAGTGACTGATAGAAGGAAGGCAAGGATATTTCCATCCCATCTCTGCCTCAGGTCTCCTATAGTGGCTTCATCGTTTTGGTTTCAGCTCCTGACAAAGAGATCTGCCATGAGGCCAGCTTCTATAAGGTGTTCCTGTCATTGAATGGTGTTATCAGCACTTCTTTCCTCTGTTCTCTCTAGTCTGAGGTAGAGATGGGTTTCCTGCTATTACTCAGCGCTGGATTGCCTGACTCTCTTCTATCAGACCACTAAGCTCTCTCATTACCTGTGTAAATCCTGAATTAAATTCCTTCTGCTTAAATATTCAGATGACATTTGAATCCCAGCTGGATCCTGACCGACATCATGTTTAAGTAATTGCCCAAAGTTCACGTAGAAATTAGCTAAGCTTGGATATGAATCCTGGTAGATCTGACTATAGAAACTATATCCAATACCTT
Source organism: Mellivora capensis (assembly GCA_004024625.1). Taxonomy (NCBI): domain Eukaryota; kingdom Metazoa; phylum Chordata; class Mammalia; order Carnivora; family Mustelidae; genus Mellivora; species Mellivora capensis. Next base: position 46,042 of record PISX010002418.1, on the reverse strand, counting down.
GACATTTACTTCAAATCTTGTTCTGGTTTTCAGATCCTCTATTCAAGCTGTCCTTCATGGCCTACTTAGAATGAATAATCAGAACTCCAGGAAGCTCCAGGTAAGGCCACTATGGGGAAATCCTAGAGAAATGCCTTTATTGGAGTCCAAATGGAAAGCTTCCAACTGTTCATCTTTGCCTGGAGTTGGAACATAAACGAAATTAGATGAGCTTTCCAAGGCTCCTTTATTGTAGGAGTGCATGATCTTGCTGTGTCTAAAAATTGCTATTTTATATTTTTGGCCCAACATGGAGACTTTAAATAATATGACAGAACCATGAACATGATAATATGGCCGACCCTTTGTAGGAGGCCCACACTCAGCTATGTTTGTTGTTGAATTAGAAATATGTCACATAGTTATACAGGAAATGGGAAATGATTGCAAAGCACATGCACCTGGTCATCATTACCCTGTTTTTCTGGTCCCTCGTAACTCATTGTTCTTAGCTTTCTTTGGATGGAATCTTACCTCGTTTTCCTGTCTAGGTTGTTCACAAGCACAGGCTCCAGCACTGTGCCCAGTTAGTCCAAACTCCTGATAGTTATTGTCATTGACTTCGTTTTTGCCTTGTCTGGCGGCATGCAAAGATCATTACCTAAAAGCCCAAGGCTTAGAATTCCTGTTATGGGGCCCCTAAATTTATCACTATGAGCAGTTTGGTTTTACCTTATTTTCATAGTTATTATCTACGTTCTCATGCTTATGTCCTTTTATCTGTGGGGTTTCATGGGGTTTGGTAGGGTGGAGTTGGAACTGAGTCAATGAGAGGAAATCAGCCAAATCTTGCTGTCTTTGGCCTTAAAACATTTTGCATTTTGGAGATCCCATGCCTGCCCTCACCCCATCCCTGCACTGGGAGATTTTATAGAAGATCAAGCCTGCAATTATTTCACGAGGCATTATTTTCACTTTATAGCATTTACCACACATGCAGTTTATTAACTTATCATTTATTTTCTTATTCCCTCCACAAACTGGTAACTCCTGAGAACAGAATTGCTTCCCTTGATGCTGTAAACAGAGTAGTAGTGTCTGGCCTAGAAGGAGAGGCAAAGATGTTTGTTGCTTGGAAAAAAGTATATGCATGAGGGGAATGGGCAGAAAGGTGCAGGTCAAACATCATACAATATACAACCCCTGTGCTCTGTGTAATTTTGGTCCCTCCATCCTTACCTCGGCTGGGAATGAGCACCCCCAGGCAGTCCCAGGCTCTTCCTCATGGCCTCAGCGTGGTCTCTACCATACTAAGCCATGTTGCTTCTGAATTTCTTTCTGGAGCATTTTGGCCTATGACTTCCAGATGAAAAGAAATCTGGGAAAGGAAGACTACTTCTGTACTTTAGAGATACAATAAATTAAAATATCCTCTATATGGAATAAACTCCACCACCACCACCTTAGGTTTAAATGACTCTTCATCCCTGATAAACTACATTACCTATGACAAGACATTTCATTTTTCTGACTCCTGTTCTTTTCCTCATATGTAAAATGTCAGTGACAATTGTACCTTCTTTTATACTTCATGCATTGCTGAGGGAGTTAAAGGTGGTTTCCTTAGGCAGTGTTCTTGTTCCCCAATGACCATTTTTCTCTCTCCCTCATTTCTCTTCTCTCACAAGAATTCCAATTCTTTAATACATGGTTCTCATCCAACTTCCAGGGAGGAATTCTCTCAAGTATCCCTATGCCAATTGGATGGGAGTGACTGATGATTGATTCACGCCCTTCCCAGAGAAATTTGTATGAAGCATGGTGCTTATTTGGCCCAAGTGATACAATTCTAAGGATGGCACTGCAGGCTGCGTTACAAACTCACTGGGAAGCTATTTGGGTCCGGGGAGAATTCTTAAGTTCTCTCAAAATTGAAGCGCAAATAGCCGCCTTTCTCATCTACACCTGAGGCCACGTCTGCCCAGTTGACTGACTTTTGGACGTGCCATACATAACACTCTCCAAGATTGTGATTGCTGTGATATGATGTACACTGCAGATGCTTCCAACATGGGTAAGGGATAGGATATGTGAAATCAGTGCTGTATAAATGAAACTCATACCCTTCATGGGGTAAAGGGGACCCATGGTGCAGTCTAGCTGCTTGGAAAGTGGCTTTGATGAAGGTTGTGACCAGAGAGGAAAGCAGAATAATCTAGGTTTGGCCTAGGGGTCTCAGAGGACAATTGAGGATGGAGCTATAGTTCCAAGAAAAGATTAGTCATAGATTAAGAAATCCATTTAGGATTCTGTCACCTTGGATAATTAATTCAAGTGTATATAATTTGAGGTCTCAATAGCATTTGGTTCACTGTAGTGGTCAGAATAGTCTAGTTTTGTTTTGCTTTGTTTTGTTTGTGGTATCACCTTTACCCCCTCAATGCCAGTGGTTTAAGAGAGTAAAGCTATTTCTGGGCCGACTGCATGACTCAGTTGGTTAAGCATCCTGCTCTTGATTTTCTCTCAGGTCATGATCTCAGGGTACTGGGGTTGAGCCGCACATTGGGCTCTGTGCTCAGTGGGGAGCCTGCTTGAGGATTCTCTCCTTCTCCCTCTGCCCAGCCCCTCCCTGCACTCTCTGAAGTAAATAAATAAGTCTTTTTGGGTTTTTTGGTGAGCAGCAAAGCAAAGTTTATTGGGCAATAGTACAAAGCTTCCAAAGACGGAGGGAACCCGAGAGGGTTGGCCAATAAGTAAGTATTTAATAGTATAAAGCTATTTCTTACTATTCTATTTACCTCTTGTGGGCTGGCAGAGCCTCTGCTCCCGGTAAACATTCAGAGACCCAGACAGACATATTCCAAATGCACAGCTTTGCCTTGGAAGTGACACATGTCATTTATGCTCATGGCTCACCTACCAGAACTAGTTACATGGCCTTGCCTAACAACAGAGGAATATCTTCCAGATATTTGGAAAGAAAATTGGGCCAGCCATTAAATATCATATCTACTAGAGATCTCATCTAGCTGGTGAATCTTATTTGGATCATGAACTCATCAAATGTCTGATGAAAACCGAGGATCGGCTACCCAGAAAGAATTAGATGGTTGTACCCATTCTGGCACTCGTTTTCCTTGAGTCTGTAGATTCTATTACACCTCAGCCAGGAAGCCCCTGAGAGATGTGTTTTGGAGCTGGTTTTCAAGAGACATTTGCAAAAGTTTTAGGAATTCTGCAAACTGGTCGTTGTACTGTTAGCTTGCAATGGCCCTAGTTTGTTTCTAGGAAAGCATCTCTTCCTCAGGATCAGACATCTCAAGGATGCTGCATATCTCCTGTCTATTCTGTTTGACCAAGCAAGGGATTCCTTGGAGCACAGTTTTGTGAAGGAGCATGAGGCGTAAAAGTGGACTAACATCCAACATCAACATCTGACATATTGTCTGAGCCTGGCGAGGTAGCAACGGGGCTAAACACTGCTTTGTTGAGACAATAGCTTCGTTCCCCAGCTAGGGACACTAAAGCCCAGTGGGATTAAATTAAATGATCTGCTTAATATAGATTAACATTGGTAATGACCCTGAACACAGATCTCTGGATTCCCCTGGATTCAGAGACATTCCCACAGCCATGTCTCTGAATCCTCATCGAAACTGCCAGTATCTGCAGGAGCCTGATGTGGGCAGGGGTCACTCGGGAGACCATGATTCAGGAGGTGTTCTTACTGTGCTGATCTGACTATCTTGGCTATTGGAGGCCATAACTTTCTCTCTGGGTGAGTGCTTACTCAACTACATCAAGACTCCCGACTTTGTAGCAAGCCCTCTTCCCAGTAGAGAAAACTTGTGTTTGATATAACCTTGGGCATCTGAGATCTCCACTGAAACTAGAAATTATATTTGGAAAGAAAGGACAGGACCAGATCATCCTTCAAATTAGTGAACATCTATTGCCATGACAACCCCTTGGCACCAGCCCCTAAATTAGGTGGTGCTCGTTTCACAAATCAAATCAGGTAAGTACATTAATTTTGAGTGTGTTTTTCTCACACACAATTTGAAGAGATAGACACAGAGATCCTAGACAAAGGAAGAAAAGGAGCTAGAGACCTGGTTGAGGCTGCTCCCAGTACATGACTTCCCAATGATCTAAACTGAGGCTGTTATGGGTGGTTCTGCCTACTACCATTATCCCAAAGGGAGTGAACATACCATTAGGAGTGACCCTTTCATCCACCAGGGTACATCAGTGCCAGCCATTTTGGATACCCAACCAAAGGTATACTCAACTAGACTGTTCTTGCTCTTTATTCTATGCTCCTAATTAACTAATGACCCCTAGAACATGAAACATGGTGCTGTCAAAGCCTTATTGCAATGGTTAATGATAAACACTGAAAGGTTGTCAAGGTATTGCTGCTTTGAACAACACAGGACCCTGGGCCTGCCCTCCAGCAACCCCTTACCTATGAATGATGTGCCTTTTCCCATAAACAAGGAGATGGGACACATGCCCAGAATTCCCAGAGTCTGTCTGAAGCAGATGGCCCATGTCCCAGACAAAGAGGGACTTCTTTCTCCTCTTATTTCAAGTTGTAGAAGTAGCAAAACTGAAGAAATTTAAGTGACATTGCAAATGACATTGCAGTCCCTTCATTCCTCAGAAAAATCAGATCTAGATGGAGGAAGTGATCTGTCCAATGATGCACGGCCATTTAATTTTAAAGTTCAAATAAAGACCAAGTATCCCAGTTTCTAGCCCAGGATGCTGATCAGTGGCATTTCAAGCAGAGTTGAAATTATCTAAATATTGTACTGAAAAAAGTGGCATAATTATGCCAAGTTTTATGCTACTCATTTACAATCAAATAATCATTTTGTTTACAAGAAGTGAAGGGTTTGTTTTTTTTTTCTGATTATTTCTAGTTTTTTGTTGATTTGACTGCTCTGGATTTTTGTTTTTGACTTGGCTGTTTTCTTCCTTAATATTCTGGTATCAACTAGTCATTATCACAGGGAAAATTAGGACAGAGACTGAAAAATAATTAACAGCAAGCACACATCCATGCATATAGTACTTGTTATTTTTCAAGAGATTTTCCATACTTACTCCGTCAGTTCATTCTCAAGAAATGTTGTGAGGCAGATGAATTAATTATGATCTGACCCATTTTCTTGTTGATCTAACTGGGCACAGAGAAGTTAGATAGCCTTCACAGTATCACACAAGTATTTTGTAACAAAGTAAGAATGAGGACCAGTTTATATGATTTAAAATTTAATGTTTTTCCACTATATCAGTGTGTAGTATCTGTTCTAATCTATGTGTTATACCTGCTAGCCTGGCACTAAAAGTTCATGTCCATCCCCCTGAGAAGTCAATAAAATAATAATAGTGGTAGTAATAATAACAATAATAATACAGTTATCTTATCTGTTATTTAGAAATGTTTTTTCTCCCAACCCTACTTCCCACTCACTTGGGATACTGTCAACATCTAACATAAAAACAAAAGCCTACCAAAATAAATGTCATAGAGTCTATATTCAAAATTATACTTTCTAGTCATAGAAATTTCTTTCAAGTCATCCCCCATAATTGAACTACATTAATATGAATCAGTTGTCAAAACTAGAGCAAACTCACAGGAGCTCAGTGGAGGATGGCAGTGGGAGAAGGTCGGAAATAGTGAGTATTTTGTCCTTTTATGACAACAGCGGTGAGTAATATGGGAGAAGGTGACAGCCAGGAAGAAATTTTTTTAAAAATGGGAATAAAGAGAAAAGAAAAAGCAGATTGTTACTCTCCAAATACCTGGTAGCCTGGTTCCACTTTGTGAAACGTGGTAGGTCCTCAGGTCTGAAAAATAAGGTCTGATCCCATATATACAATTTGATTTAAGTTTATTGAGGACTTGAGTTCATTAGAAAATACAGGGAGGTAGATTGTGTCCCATTGTAGAAACATTTCAATCCCACACTGTCCAGACTAATCCATCACAAATGTGTATTTATTGACTGGTTACTTATCTGCTTTCTATACTGGATCCTAAAGAGAGAGCAGAAACCTGGCTGGCATTACTTAACTGTCCTCACTGCCTGTAACAGTACCTAACACATAGTAAGCAGTCAATAAATGGTTGTTAAATTAATTGCTATATTAATTAGTTGTATGACCATTTTCTAATAAAATTGAATATTGTCTAATAAAATTGAAATAGTCACCAACCTCATTAGATTTTATAATTTTAATAAGATTTTTTAGAAATTTCCATGTCATAATGAATATAAGAAATTAGTATTATCCCATCAACGAGAACATGCATTTAATATAGGGAGGGAGGCACCTGAGTGGAAACCAGCACCCCAACTCTAGACTACATTGAGAAGATAGAATTTAACCAGGCAGCATGGATTCTGTGTCATTCTTCATGCTGGAAACACTCCGTTGGTTCTATGACAGTCAACAGTAGCTCTCTGACTCATTTCTCTCATTGTAATGTTGCTCCTAGAATCTGCTAATTCTCACAAAGGAGAAAGATAAAATTTCATTGAAAAACCTAGCTTTTGTGCTCTTCAACAAATTCCTCCTCAGATGCTGCTAACCCGTTCTTGTTTCAAGGTTTGTCACCTCAGAGCACGTTACTGCTCTGGCTCTTGAGTCTTCACTTCCTTCATTCTCAGACCAAACCTCCAGCCTTTTTGCTCACATACCCCAGTGGAAGATGCACATGTCAGAACTAGTGATTTCTGTTCATTTGTTTCTGAAGTAGTCAAAAGAGAACTTAAGAAGAAGGACACCAAGACTAAATATGTTCCCATCCTACTTCCTACCACGTAATAACTGTGTGACCTTGACTAAGCCACTTAACCTCTCTGGACTTCATATGAGTAGAGTAAACTTTATTTCCTTGGGGTCAGTTATCTTCCTTAGGGCTTTTCTTATTCTAATTTCCAGTACCTATTTGTGGTTGACCCAAAGACCAACCATTTTAAACCAACTTAGTGAAGTCATTTCCAGGAAGTGATTCCGAGTACAGCTATGTTACTGACTTGATATAGGAAACAGATCAAACAGACCACTAATTTCTTCTTTGGGTACCTCTGTTTGTTCATATGTCCGATGGACAGAAGAAACTACTCTTTTATGTGGCCTAATGTGATAGAAAAAAGAATGATAATGAAAGGATTTGGGGCCTTTAGAAAATGGCCTGCACCCAAATGGCTGAGAAGACACTAGACCAGAGTAGTTGTATCTCTTCTTGAGTCTCCTTAGGAATCTTGACACAGACAGGCCCCTGGGGCATAAGGTGTTTTACAATCTTGCCATCAGTTTAGATGTAAATCCAATTCTGATCAGTTTCCATTCAGTTGAAAAGGTTGAATCTGATTTTTGGACCTGTTCCAATTAAGTCTCAGGGAGGATATTTTCAATGCTTGGGCAGTGAGAAACACCCACATACTCTGCCTCCAGACTTGGTTACCTGGGGCTAAGAGACAAACGGGAAGTTAGACTCGTCTATCTCTCCACTCCCAGCCCCACCCACAACAGGACACCTAAGCATTGGATACTGAGTGGTTTGACTTATGGGAAATAATATTTTACCAAGGCCTGGACTGATACCTCTACCATCACCAGAATTAACTGTGGCGTGGAATTAATTTATATGTAGCTTGGTGGTACGTTCCTCCAACCTTCTTATTTGGCAAAAATAAATTTAGGGTCACTCAGTCTGTCTGTCTTGGTTTTGGGGTAAATTCTGGCCTTTCCTTTCATGCTACCACCTCAGAAAGAAGGTATTTAAGACCCACATTATTTTTCTGGGTGGGTGGGGCTTACATTTGTCTAGGCCATCAAGCTTTTGCTTCTCCCTGGAAGAAGAGTTGGTTGTGGTTAGAAGCTGAATAATAGACTCTCTGGGGACACAGATGAACCTCCTTTCAAAGTAGATATTTTGTGAGTGATGGGCTGACACTGAGGGGCGGTCAGTGAGCTCTGCTGGAGGGCAATAAGAGGGACTCATCTGCAGTGAAACTGGTTCCTCGTCCTTGCAATTCTTTCCCTCAAAGATGGATGTTTATCTTACCCTTTCACTATGTCTCCCCTGTCCCTCTGCATCCATACTTCTTTTCTGGCCTCTGTCATTTATCAATTTCTGCAAGCAGAAGTCCAAATCGTCTTATCTAAAACAGTTTACAGAATATTTGTCACTGTTTGTACAGTGAGTCACTATTTGCTGTCTCTTTGGGAAAGAGAAGGAATGGGCCCTTAGGTATAACTGAAATAATTTAGTGGGGGTGGGGAACAAGCTGTTTGATTCTAGAAAACGCCATGCTTCCTCATGTAATTTCAGTGACAGAAGATAACGTCATGTTCTCAGTGAAAACTAGGGTAGTGTTGAAGGCTCTAATAAGCCTAAAAAATGACCTTATCTTGAAACCCTATCCAGTGAAGTATAGTCTTATATAATACTGAGTACTTAAGAAGTTCTCAACAGACACACATTTGAATAAAATGAAGACATGATACCAAGGGGTCAAGTGGAGAGAATACTACCAGAGGAAACACTGTCCATACTTAGCCTTCTATTCCCTCATCTTCTGAGACTCTGGACTTGGGCAAGGCTTTGTTGTTTATTAAAACAGCCTCTCTGGAAGTAAGAAGGGGTCCCAGCACCAGGGACTACCCAAACCCTGAGAACCAACTTCACTTAGTTCTTTAGCACATCGTTATTACAGGTCGGCAAAACCTAAATCCCTTCCAAGAATTGCCTGTGATCTGTAAGAAAGCAGGGGACTTGTGACATAATATGTAGGTAAGAAACAAAGATCTGTGACACTCAGCATTGAGGGAGAAGATAAATTTTGTCATAGGCAACAAATTTCAAAGCCTTTCTGAAGAGGACGCTGCTAACATTTTTTTTTTTTTTTGAATGTCATAGTATTTGCCAAGTGAAATATTTAGGACACATAAATGGGTAACAGTGGTAGGGATCTCTTTTAAGTTGTTATTTTTAACTTTTAGAAAGTGAAGTGAAGTTGTAGCAATAGATGTGCTCCTTTCCTCCTTAGTAGTTGTGTTGATACTATGGAGGAAAGAGGGGGAGAAGAAATCCATCAGCCCCAAGAGGGACACCCTTCCTTTTCTTCATGGCTTCTTATCTATGCCACCAACACCAGATTGTGTCTTTGTATTTGTTCTCTAGCCTTAAAATGGAAATTGGGGTGGGCAGTAATTTGAGCCTAGACTTTAGAGGACCCCAAATGTTATGCTAGCAGCATCCAGTGGTATTTGGAAAGACCTTAGAATCTATCACAGACAGAAGAGTAAAATAATCAAAGATGTCCTTAAGGAAGATAGTTGTAGTAGTGTTGAAAAAATGAGTTAGATGGTAAATTCAAAAGAGTAGAAAGTGGAAACCATGGTAGAAGGCTTTGGTCCAGGTGAGACCATAAATATTAGCTATTCTGCTGGTATTACAAGAAAAGGGCAATGTGGATGCTGTCTCAAGACGTCTGGATTTAAAGCAACCCCAACACACAACACAAGAAATGGATGCCAGCCTCTTTGCTCTGCTGCTACTGTTATTATCATGCTATTATTTATAATAAAAGCATAATAACTAGTTATTACTGAGTGCTCACTCTGCATTAGACATGTATCATGCCATGTTTTACATTCATTCATTCATGGGCTGTCCTCAACCACTCTGCCAAGCAGGCCTATTATTATCCTACTCTTGTAGGTGAGAATGTTAATGCTTTATGAAGCTAAGTAACTTGCCCATATTCTCACAGCAGCAGAGCTGCTGTGAGGGATTTGAACCTACATCCATATGACTCTATAGCCCACACCCTGCCCATATACGGTCCCTCTTCTCTACTGTGCAAAGCAGTAATTTGCTGTGTCCAAGGGAAATAATAACATGTGTGTTTCTTGTAATACTGTGGTAGTTTTCACTTTGGATGAGAGGAAATAGAAAGAAGATTCTAGAAGAAGTCTTTGTTTTAGAACAAAGGGAATAAAGAAAACTCTTTTTTTTTTTTAAATAAAATTTTAAAATATCATCTTAATGTACAGGTGAGAGAATGGGAAAGCAAAGGACCAATCCCGGCTGTGCCCAAGAAAGAATATTTTTGGGGAAGTATACTTAAGTGGCTCAAAGGAAGGTGAGTTGAAGTGAGAAGAGGAACTCCCGTTAGTCTTCGCATTAACTTATTTTGAATCTCACATTCTTTTTTTTTTTAAAGATTTTATTTATTTATTTGACAGACAGATCACAAGTAGGCAGAGAGGCAGGCAGAGAGAGAGGAGGAAACAGGCTCCCCACCCAGCAGAGAGCCTGATGCGTGGCTCCATCCCAGGACCTTGAGATCATGACCTGAGCTGAAGGCAGAGTCTTAACCCACTGAGCCACCCAGGTGCCCCTTGAATCTCCCATTCTTGAGCATGTCTCTACTGGGGGATTATCATGGCCAGACCAAAGCAGCTGAGTTCTGGAAGCCTCCTGTGCTCAGAGATTCATGTCAAATGCAAATAACTTTCCAACTAACTGGAGATAAATGGGGGTGGAAATTGACACCTCAGGGTAGACCTTGATGTTTGGAAACTCTTGGGTGAGAATAATGACACCGTTAACTGATTTCAGTGCTGAGTAGAGGAAGTGATGTGGGATGTTACTTGGAGAAATATTCAATTGAAAGTGATCGGGAAGCACCTAAAAAGCAGGTTTTTACATAAACAGAACAGTAACCTGCTGGGGTCAGTTCACATCGATGAATGCTCAGCAGACCTTGGAAATCTTTGGAAGATGGACATATGGAATCTTCAGAGCATTTTCTGAGGGAACATCTCACATTAAATGCACACTTGAAAGTCTCACCTTCCCCTGGGAGAGACTGTGTGTTGCATGGGGCTTCCATTTAGGAATGAGGGATTATTTGCCAGAAGTTTGCTGCTAACAAGAGCTTTGATTATATAGAGAAGGTTCGTCCTTTTTGTGATAAAAATCCTCATTGAAGTGCACTAAATTAGATGCAAAACACCCTCATTAACACAGACAATCTGGTAAATAATGTCTTAGGGAAATTGTCTTATTAATTAATAATTAGGGACTTTGCTCAACAGGATGTTAGAATCCTGGTTTTATAAATGAGGCTCCCCTCCTCACCCATTCCGTTTTCTTTCTTTCTTTCTTTTTTTCTTTTCCTGTATGCTTGTGAAACCAGTAACGTAAGAGAAGAATAAATACAAGCGAATGGAGGTTTTCTCGGGTCTAAGCTTTACCGTAAGCTCATCTCCACAGTTGCATTCCTCCTTGGTTCAATGCCAGAACGAAACAAAAGCTTTTCTGGATCTTTACTGGTGTTACAGATAGAGAAACAGTTCCAACTAAAGATGACTTTAAACATCATTTAGTTCAGTCTCCCATCTATACAAGGCTGTGTGGTGTGATTTCTCCAATGCACAACCACACAATTTCTGGTTGTTTGACTACAGTGTGACTCACAGTTTCATGCTGCTTATACTGTTGTAGACCAAATTAGCAGGAAGTGCCTCCTAATTCTGAGTCAAAATGAAACCCCTTACATTCTACTTACTGACCATGTGATATTTATTTTCTTTCATTGAATTATTTCGCTTAGCATCATGTCCTCTAGGTCCATCAGTGTTGTTCCAAATGGCAAGATCTCATTCTTTTTTTATTGTTGAGTAATGCCCCAACCATCAACCTGCCACATTTTCCTTATCCATTCATCAATGGATGGACACTTGGGCTGCTTCCATACCTTGGCTATTGTAAATAATTGTCCAGTAAACATAGGGGTGGATATATCTTTTCAAATTAGTGGTTTTGTTTTCTTTGGGTAAGTACCCAGTAGTGGGATTACTGGAACATACGGTAATTCTATTTTTAATTTTCTGATGAAACTCCATACTGAATTCCAAAGTAGCCACCAATTTGCATTCCCACCAACAGTGCACAAAGATTCCTTTTTCACTATATCCTTGCCAATACTTGTTACTTCTCATGTTTTTGATTTTAGCCATTCTGACAGGTGTAAGGTGATATCTCACTGTGGTTTTAATTTGCATTTATCTGATTTTTAGTGATGTTGAGCATCTTTTCATACGTCTGTTAGCCATCTGTATGTCTTCTTTGGAAAAATGTCTATTCAGGTCCTCTGCCTGTTTTTAAATTGGATTATTTCTGGGTTGTTGTTGTTGTTTTTAATTTCACTTGTACGTGGAATTTAAGAAACAAAACAAAGTAAAAAGGGATTAAAAAAAAACAGATTCTTAAATGCAGAGAACAAACTGGTAGTCGCCAGAGGGGAGGTGACTGGGGGATGGGTGAAATAGATAGGAGATTAAGGGTACATTTATCTTGATGAGTACTGAGAAATGCATAGAATTGTTGAATCACTATGTTGAACACCTAAACTAATATAACACTGTATGTTGATTATACTTGAATAAAAAATAATTTTTTAATTCTACTTACAGATCTTTAATCTGTCTCTGGTGTAATTCCTGGACCACAGTTCCCTTTATTTCCCATGATGATTCTTCATACATTTGCAAGCAACTCTGCTATAACCCGTTAGCTCAGTATAAAGTTAGCAGTTGCCTTCACTTGTTCTTTACTTGACTCATTTTCAAACAAATTTATTTTGAGCACTTCTGTGTGGTAACATAGGGAGAGAGACAAGATAAGCAAACCCTGCCTTCATTCTTCCGCTTCTAGTGGAAATGAGAAATTCTTCCATTTCAAGCACCTAAACACATAGATACAGAAGATAATTTCAAAGAAGTAAGTATAAAATGAGGAAAATAAATTAGGGTAACATGAAAGAGGGTGACCAGTGGGGTTGGAGTTAGTTAAGTGGTTAATTTTTGATAATGCAGTCAGAGAAGTGCTCTGAGGGACGCTCATTTACATTTAAGCATACATTCCAAAAAGGGACCCAGCCATACAAAATTCAGAAGCCGGAATGTTATAATTAAAACACAGAGCTCTATAGGCCCTGAGCAGAAACAGCAATAATATAACTGAATGGCTGAGCTCTTGATGATTTCCAATTTTTGCAGATTACTCTTAAAGTTGTTCAGAACGGAGCACGATGGAGTAGATGCCTCTGACTTGTGCTCACTGCACAGGGTCAAGTTGTCAGTTGCCTTAAAACACAGTTGACTTCCCTAAGCTGCTGGCCCCATGGGCTTGTAGAACTCACATGACCCGCCCTCAACCTGATCTCTCTACCTCTGCATTTGTGAAATCAATCATGTGAATATAGGAATCCTCTTATTTTCCCTTTTATTTTTAGTGTATTTTTTACATAGAGTACAAACACTCTAAGGCATTTTGAATTTTGTCTCAGCCTCTGTTCTAATCTAGCCATCTGACAGTAATTTGTGAAACATACTTTCTGTGTTTTTATGCAACTCTTGGATCAAGATGTTTAACCAAACAGGTCGAATCCCACACCTCTGCTCCAGAGAAACTTTCCTCTACCTTTAAAGCCATCAGTATGTTTCAACATGGATGCTTAACCAGTTCAATCATCACGTAACATCATAGTCTCAATTCAATCATGTTTTTTGCAAGTATGTTATGAGAGATGACGTCCAGTGTATTCATGAAGCTAAAACAGATTTAGCATTCTTTTTATTTACCAACTAAGGAACTGAATGAAAAACAAATAAATGACTGAAAATAATAAAGAATGAACAAGCAAATGTACAAACAAAAGGATGAAAAAAAAAAAGACTGAATTTGGCATACCACTCTGTCAGGATATCTAGGTAGTTTTTGTTTTTGTTTTTTAAAGATTTTATTTTTTTATTTGACAGACAGAGATCACATGTAGGCAGAACAGCAGGCAGAGACAGAGGGGGAAGCAGGCTCCCCGCTGAGCAGAGAGCCTGATGTGGGGCTTGATCCGAGGACCCTGGGATCATGATCTGAGCCAAAGGCAGAGGCTTTAACCCACTGAGTCATCCAGGCGCCCCCTTTTTGGTTTTATTTTTAAGATTTTTAAAATTTATTTTAGAGAGAGAGGGGCCAGCGAGAGGAGCAGAGGGAGAGGGAGAGACACTCTGAAGCAGACTCCCCATTGAGCACAGAGCCCCACATGGGGCTGGATCTCCCCACCCTGAGATCATGACCTGAGCTGAAACCAAGAGTCAGAGGCTAAACTCACCGTGTCCGTCAGGCACCCCTTGACATCTGGGTAGTCTTATGTAATCGTTTGTAAACCCTCTCAAGCCACCTGCATCTTAACACGCTGTGGAATTTTGATGTAGTTGACCTTGCTTTCCTTATTTTGTGGTGGGAAGGCCTGGTGTTCCTGTCCCCCTCCCTGCCCTCTCCATGGCTGGTTCGTTCTCAGGCTTCAGCTTTCAGCATTGATCTTACCACCTCTCAGAGGACATATATGATCCTTCTTCCTAAAATAAAGCCTGCTCACAACACCTTTTATGCTCCATCTCACCATCCTGCTAGTTTCCTTTGTGGAATTTGCCATAATTATTTATAAATATGTTTATTGAATTACCAATGGCATGGGTAAAGGTATTGTTATAAGCCAAAGGTATCAAACCATTTACCATAATTGTTGATATTTATTGATTGGATTTTGGCTCTCCTTTCCACCAGACAGTTAAGCTCCAGCCATGCTGGGCTTGTGTGTGCCTGGTTCACCACTTTACTCTCATCACCTGACACTGTTGAGTGATTGCAGGAAGGCGTGCATCCCTGTGTGAATGAGACATCAATGAAAATTCATGGGTGGGACAAGTAGACAGGCCTGAGTTAAAATCCTAGTTCAGCCACTCACTAGCTATATTCCTTTAGGCAGGTCACATAGTCTCATAGATCTTTAGATTCCTCCCACTAAAAATGGATTGTTCTGAAATCAAGCATGTGAAATGCCTGCTATGCTGTAGGTCCTTACTGCATCCTGGTTTTCCTTCCTGTCATCCATTTCTTTAGTCTTTTGACATAACCCCCAATCTCCCTGACTTCTCAAAGATTATCTACGTTGTCTGTGACACATCTACAGGTTTTTATCAGTCGCACTGGATGCAACTACTCCTTCTTCTTTATTTAAATTTTTTTTTTTTTTGCCTTGAGCCTTTGACTTGCCCATATGACTCAAACTGATTCATCTTTCAGGATGTTTGCTTTTGATTTTCTAGGTGGAGATCCCATTCTTTCTCAAGAAATGATCTCTACATTCCCTTCTTTATCAAACATTATGACTTGCTAAGTAAATGGTATAGCTTCCTAGGTCATATTTATGTATTGAATGATAAGGACATATTTGTTGATTAACAAATTAATTTATCAAGGCATTGCATTGAGCATAGATGTCTTCCAAGTCCCTAAAGTTGTATTTGATGCCTGTTTCAAGTGAGAAGGTTGAGAGTAGAACAGAGAACTTAAAAAGCTACTTTTTCTATAACGTGGAAGTATCTTTGGTTTTGAGGGATTCAAAATCTTAAAATTAAAAAAGGATCTCTGAAGTCATACAATTCAATATCCCCCCACATTTTGTTTAATAGGTAATGAAATCAAAATGAAAAAGAGTAACCTTACCTGGTATATGAAAAATCAAGTGTATATCCTGTATATACAGGATTACAAAAATCAAGTGTATATCCTGTATATACAGGATATCCAGATTTTAGGACAGTTCTCTTTCTTCAGAAATTAACTACTGACATTTGATGAGCCATTTCCATATGCCTTATGAACTGACTAATTTAATCTTCACAATTAGGTCTAGGCAGAAAACATTATTATCCCATTTTACTTATATGGAAACCAAGACGAATAACAGTTGCTTAATATGCTCATATTCTCACTGCAGACACACCCCCAAAACTGAGGTTTTCTTAAGATTTAGGGGTCTACTGGCAAACTCCCAGTCCCATAAAGACATATTCTACCATATGTCAGAAAGCCATGACTCAGATGGTCCAATATTCTTTCTGAAATAAAAGTACCATGGAAAGTTTAAGATGGTCTAATTGTATAAGTTAGTATAAATTAACCCAATCTGTCCTCATTGTTGTAATGCATGCTATGTGCAAAATATGATATTAAGTATTTCATATATGCTAACTTTATTTCATGTAGCATTCTACAAGTTTATGACTTCCATTTGGCAAACGATGAAAGTCATTCAGAGAATTATATTGTCTTTGTCAAGACCATCCAGCAAAGCCAAGGTCCAATATGACTGCCTTCCAAGTCTCTTTCACTATACCATTCTATACTTTTTAAAAAATTATTCCTAATGTCAGAACTAACATTGTTAACCTGGTCTTTATATGCCATCATCAATTAGATCCTTGAGAGATAATACACAGTTTTCCAGAGGATTGTGATGGAGGGCCAAGGACATAATGATAAGGTGGTGCATCTTAGAAGAGTAGGAAAAAGGGCTTCTAAGACCAATTTTGCCTCCATTCTAGGCTTCCTCTTTCTGTACAGTATTTCTTGTGAAGTTGAAGGTAGCCGGCATATTGCAACCAGAGATATCTCTGAACATGAAAAGGAATAATATCGCCTCTTCTGAGCACCGTGGCTGAGACAGAATCTGACTAAAATTCAAAGTGGTAAGCGAGCCTATCTTGGCAAGGCCTTTGAGATTTCTCTTTCATCCTCCAATGCCAGTGTTATCTACTTCCAATGGGTTTTCAATGGTCTTTGGATAGTTGAGGGACAAAATGGGAGATGGGAGGGCAATGCTTAGACCATAACACCACCTAACCATCAACCAGAACAGATCTCAGTTTCAGAATTTTGTATTTAAAAAATTCATTTGGAAAAATAATTCTGCTGTTTGGAAAAATGAAAAAAAAATACTTGTGCATTTTATAGGAAGGCAATCTTAGGCTCAAATAAAGTAGAAATCATTGAAGATCATGTAGTTGGTTTTCATATCAAAGTGAAGTTTAGACTCTAGGTCTCGTGACTCCCTAGCCAGTGCTAATTTCCAATATCACAAAAGTTTATTTTTCAGTATTTAGGTCTTGGATGACATATTAAAAGTTTCTTTGTACAGCATCCCCAGGCATTAACATTTCTTATCATACTGCAAATCTAGAGAGACCATCTTTTTTTTCCATTAGCATTTTTATTTTTTTTACAATTTTTGTATTATGTTTTGTTAGTCACCATATGATGTGGTGGTCCATGATTCATTGTTTGCTTATAACACTCAATGCTCCATGCAATACATGACCTCCTTAATACCCATCACTGGGCTCACCCATCGCCCCCAGCCCCCTCCCCTCTAAAACCCTCAGTCTGATTCCCGGAGTCCATAGTTTCTCATGGTTCTTCTCCTCTGACTTCCTCTGACTTCCCCCCTTCATTTTCCCCTTCCTTCTAATGTCCTCCATGCTATTCCTTATGTTCCACAAATACATGATTCAAGCCTTTCTCAAGAAGTTGACCTCTGATCAAAGATGGTCAGAGACTTGAATCATTGTTTTTAGCATGGTATAAACTTACTTGGTTTATGCTCACCCAAGCAAAAGGGTACACTGATACTTCTATCTAGGCTGTTCAAACTGGTTGTTTTGGGACATTCTCACCAACATTTGTTGTCTCTTATTTTTTCGATATTAACCATTGTTAACAGGTGTGAGGAGATAGTTCATTGTGGTTTTCATTCGGATCTCCCTGGTAATTGATATTATTATTTTTTAAAAGATATTATTTATTTGAGAAAGAGAGAATGAGAGAGAGAGAGATTAAGCACGAGAGGGGGGAGGGTCAGAAGGAGAATCAGATTCCTTGCTAAGCAGGGAGCTGGATACAGGATCAATTCTGGGACTCCAGGATCATAACCAGAGCCAGAGGCAGTCGCTTAACCAATTGAGCCACCCAGGCATCCCTGGTAATTGATTTTATTGAGCATTGTCTCATGTACCTCGTGGTGATCTATATGTCTTCTCTGCAAAAAATGTGCAGATCCTTTGCCCATTTCTTTTTTTTTAAATTTTTTTAAAATTTATTTATTTGTAAGAGAGCAGGCAGATAGAGTGGCAGGCAGAGGCAGAGGGAGAAGCAGGCTCCCCGCCGAGCAAGGAGCCCGATGTGGGACTCAATCCCAGGACACTGGGATCATGACCTGACCCGAAGGTAGCCGCTTAACCAACTGAGCCACCCAGGCATCCCCCTTTGCCCATTTCTAAATCAGATTGCTTGGGGTTTTCCTATTAAATTGTATGCATTCCTTATATATTTTTTGAAATTAACCTCTTATCAGATATATGGTTTACAAATATTTTGTCCCATTTTGTAGGTTTCCTTTTCATTTTGTTAATTGGTTCTTCAGCTATGCAGGGCTTTTTAGTTTGATGACATCTCTCTTGCTTATTTTTCGCCTTTGTTGCTTGTGCTTTTGATATCATATCCAACAAATCATTGCCAAGACCAATGTCAAGGAGATTTCTCCTTGTGTTTTCAGACCTTCTAGGTATCAGATCTTACATTTAAGTCTTTAATTTCTTTCAAGCTAACTTCTGTGAGTGGTATAAGATAGGGTCTGATTTCACTTTTTTATTTATGAATCTCCATTTTTCCCAGCAACACTTATTGAAGAGACTCATTTTTTCCCTGAATATTGTCAGTTTCCTTGCCAGATATTAGCGGCCTCTAAATATGCAGGTTTATTTCTAAAATCTCTTTTGTATTCCATCAATCTATGTGCCTGTGCTTATTCCAGTACCATACTATTTTCATTGCTATACCTTTGTGGTACAGTTTGAAATCAAGAAATGTGGTGTCTATGGTTTTATTCTTATTTCTCAGCTTGCTTTGGCTCTTCAGGGTCTGTTGTGAATCCATACAAATTTTAGGATTGTTTTCTCTATTTCTGTGAAAAAGGCCATTGGAATTCGATAGGGATTGCATTGAATCTGTAGATGAAGATGGCTTTGGATAATACAGACATTTCAACAATATTAATTCTTCCCATCCATGAACATGGGGTATTTTCCATTTACTTGTGTTTTTTACAGTTGCTTTCATCAATATTTTATTATTTTCAGTATAAATATATTTCACCCCCCTTTATCAAATGTATGTCTAATTACTTTATTATTTTTAGTACTATTGTTGATGGGATTGTGTTTTTTATTTCTTTTTTAGATATTTTGTTATTAGTATACTGAAATACTATTGGTTTCTGTATGCTGATTTTGTATTCTACAACTTTACTGAATTCATTCATGAGTTTTAACATTTTTGAGGGGAGTCATCAAGGTTTTTAAATATGATATTTTGTCATCTGAAAATGGAAACAATATTTCTTTCCCCTTTCTGATTTTACTGTCTTTAATTTTCTTTCTCATCCAGTTACTTAGCTAGGACTTATAGTATTATTTTAAATAGAAGTGGTGAGAGTAGGCATCCATGTCTTGGTCCTGATTTTAGGGAAAAGCCTTTAGCTTTTCACTGCTGACTATGATGTTAACAGTGAGTTTCTCATACAAAGCTTTTATTAAGTTGGGGGTAGATTCCTTCTATTTGTGGAGAGCTTTTATCATGAAATGGTGTTAAATTTTATCAAGTGCTTTTTCTGCATTTATTGAGAGGATCATATGACTTTTATCCTTCGTCCTATCAATATGGTGTATCGTGTTTATTGAGTTGTGCATGTTTAGCCATCCTTCCATCCTCGTGATAAATTCCAATTGATTGTGGTGTATTAGCCTGTAGTTTTCTTTTCTGGGTGTGGTGTAAGGATAATTCTGGCCTCATAAAATGAATTTGGGAGTATTCCATCCTCTTTGATTTTGTGGAAGTTTCAGAAGGATTGGCATTATTTCTTCTTTAAATGTTTGGTGGAATTACCAGTGAAATTATCTGGTCCTGGATTGATTGACTGACTGATTGATTGATTTTTTTAACTCCTGCTTTAGTTTCTGTCTTTATTGGTGATTTCAGATTTTCTATTTATTCATGATTCAGTCTTGGTAAGTTGTATGTTTCAAAGAATTTTTCATTTATTCCAGGATCTCTTATTTGCCTATATATAATTATTTATAGTAATCCTTGTGATCTGTTATATTTCTGTGGTGTTTCACGTAATGTTTCTTCTTTCATATATAATTTTGTATGAGCCTTCTTTATTTTTATCTCAGTTACTATAGCTAAAGTTTTATTAGTTTTTTGTTTATCTTAAAACAGGTATTATTTCCACTGATTTTTTACATGTGTCTGTGTAGTCTCTCTTTATTTCTGCTCTGCTATTTGCTATTTCTTTCCCTCTGCTAACTTTGGACTTAGTTTCTTTTTTCCCAGAAAAAAGAATGTAAAGTTGAGATGTAAAGTTGTTCATTTGAATTCTTTCTTTTTTCTTAATGGAGGCATTTAGCTACAAGAGTCTCTCCTAGCAGTGCTGTTGCTGCATCCCATAAGATTTGGTAAGTTGGATTTTTATTTTCATTGGTCACAAGATACCTTCTGACTTCCCTTTTGATTGCTTCTTTGACCCACTGACTGTTGAAGAGTGTGTTTTTTGATTTCCACATGTTTGTGAATTTTTCCATCTTATTGGTTTCTAGGTTTTTACCATTGTGGTCAGAAAAGATACTAGAGGGATGTCTGGTGGCTCAGTCGTTAAGCATCTGCCTTCAGCTCAGGTCATGATCCCAGTGTCCTGGGGTAGACCCCCATACAGTGTTCCCCACTTCTCCCTCTCCAGCTCTCCTGTACTTGTATTCCCTCTCTCACTATCTTTCTCTATCATAAATAAATAAAAACTTTAAAAAAAGAAAAGATACTAGATATGACTCTAATCTTTTTAAATATGTTAAGATTTGTTTTGTGGCCTAGCATATGGTCTATCATAGAGAATGTTCCGATTGTGCTTGAGAAAAAATGTGTATTTTAATGCTGTGGAATAGAATGCATATGTCCATTAAGATCATTTGATCTATATTATTTCTCAGGTATGCCGTATCCTTATTTTCTGTATCAGTGATCCATCCAATGTTAAAAGTGGAATATTGAAGTTCCCTACTACTGTTGCATTGCTTGCTCTCGCTCCCTTCAGTTCTGTTAATATTTGTTTCAGATATGTAGATGCTATAATGTTGGGTGTATATATATGTTTATAATTGATATATGCCCTTGATTGATTGACCTCTTCATCAAACTACTGGGACCTTCTTCATCTCTTGTAAAGAGTTTTGGTGGAAAGTCTATGTTTACTACCAAATGCATGGGTGGCCGCAAGTCCCCTCAGGTCCCTTGGCATATGGTGTTGGTCTGTTCCTCAAACAAAATGGTGGCTGTAACCAAGTTCTCAGAGGTATAGAGCTATTTACCTTTCTGTAGTCTGGACCATGGTTGGCGATTCAGCCACTTGGTTGTGAACGTGTTTTCTCAAATGACTCTTTTTTGTTCTGTACTGCACTGAGGTTTTACTATCTCCTACTTGGATCCCAAAGCTCTCATGAAGGTATTTTGTCCATGGATGGATGCAATAGTTATTGTTGAGGGAGAGATGCATGTGAGGGATTTCTTATTTGGCCATTTTTCTGACAGCACTCTGAATATTTTTTATTCAGGTCTTCTGTGAAATATATGCACTGTAAATGTCTTCTCCCAGTTTACATCTTACTCTCATAATGTTGTCCTTTTTTTTCTTTTTAAGATTGATTTATTTACTTGAGAGAGAGAAAGAGAGCATGTTTGGGGCAGGAAGGGGAGGAATAGAAGGGAGGGAAGAGAGAGTCCCAAGCAGACTCCTCCTTAAGTGTAGAGCCCAGCACCGGGCCTGATCTCATGACTCTGAGATCACTACCCAAGCTGAAACCTAGAGTCAGAAGCCCAACCAACTGCACCACCCAGGTGCCTCAATGATGCATGATAGAAGTTCTTCAGATCACTGTGGTCAATTAATTGTTTATTCATGGCAATCCCCTCTTCTGTTTTAAGAATGTTTTCTCTTCTCAAGCACACAAAGTCTTCTATGTTTTCTTCAATATTTAGATTTACAATTTATGTTTGATTCTAAAATTTCCATACTGCATAATGTAAGATCAAGTTTCGTTACTTTTTCCATAAGCAGATTGAATTATTGCAGACTATTGGAAATACCATCAGTATGGTGGTTTGTTTGTTTGTTTGTTTTTCTGTTTATCTTGCTTGGAGTTTGTTGATCTTCTTGAGTCTGCATTGATAACTTTTATCATTTTGAAAAATTCTTGGTCATTGTCTCTTCAAATATTATTCTGCTCTATTCTCTCTCTCTTTTTTTTCTTCCCCATCTGAGACTTTAAATACACATATTTTGCATCTCTTCAGTATGTTACATGTGTTTTCCCTGCTCTATTCTGGTTTTGTTTTATTTTTCATTTTTTTTCTGGTACTACACTTCTAATATTTTCAATTAACCTACTTCAAGTTCACTGGTGCAGCCTTCTGGTGTGTCCAGTCAGATGTTAACCTCATCTGTGGTAGATTAAATTCAAACCTGGCTTCAGTTCTCAACCCATTCTTGTATGGTATTTGCAGTATGATTTTGCAGTTTCTCTGAATTTCTTTCAAGAAATTCATTCTGCTTCCCTGCATTTAAATTGGGGTTGACCTTGACTTGCTTTACTTAATAGAATTCAGCAGAAGTGACGGTGTATCAGTTTTGAGCCAAGGTCCCAGAGGGACATGCACACTTCCTCTCTCTGTATTGAACCTCTGTCTCTTCTTTGACCAGCCTCTGGAATATGAGAGGCTACATTGAGCAGAGAAGAAACATCAAAGTAAGGCCATCCTAAACTAGGACAGCTGCCAACCAATCCACCAATTTATTACAAATATGAACATGGCCACCCAAATCAGCTGAGTCAGGCTCGGGTCTTCATAAACACTCACTGGAGCTGTGCAATTATAAGAAATAAAGATTTGTTAAATCACCAAGTTTTGGGAGTTGTTTGTTATGATTTTCCAATGAGTTCTTAATTTCAAATATTATATATTTCAGTAATATATTATCCATTAAATTTTGTTTTGTATTAATTACAAAATTCCTGTGGATAGCTCCCATCTTTTTCATCAATTCTGTTGATAATTTCTTTATCTTAACATTTTCATTATCTGCTAACACCAATATTTGGACGATCTCTAGGTCTCTTTTTAAAATTCTAATTATTATGTGTCACACTTTGCCTCTTCTCATATCTAATAATTTTAATTAAATGCTTAACACTGCATATCAAAGAATTTTAGAGGATCTAAACAATACAGTTGTCTGTCAAAGAAGTTTTCCTCTTTCCTCCTTTCACGAAGATGAGGAACTGATCATTCCAATTCAAACAGAGAGCGATTTGAATCCGAACACAGTGGCAGATCTAGTAAAAATCTGATCTGCTCAAGTTGGTCCTCTTTCCTCAGAACTTCTCCTTGAGGGTATGGCAGGGTCTATGTCTGCTAAGAAATGAGAGGTTGTAAGATTTAAGTCATGGTCCTTGGAATTTTTAAGTTTCTCTCTTTAGCCTCTGATGTCACGCATAGTGAAACCAACAGACATCTTGAAGAAGAGATCAACCATGAGTTTGTACCAGTCCTTCTCCTTCCAGAGAGACATACTCGTAAACCCTGTTTTCTATGGGTAATTTGATTCTTTCAGATGAAACTTCCAGTCTCCCATCAAACTAAAATTCAAAAATTTATATACATTTGCCCAAACCCATAGAAGGTATAATACCTAAGATACACTATAGACTCTGGGTGATGATGATGCATCAATGTATGTTTGTCAATTGTAACAAACATACCACTCTGGTCAGGGATGCTGATCATGGGGGAGGAGGTACATGTGTGGGAATAGGAGGTATAGACAGAATCTCTGTACTTTCAGTTTTTGTTGCAAACCTAAAACTACTCTAAAAATATAAGATCTTGGGACGCCTGGGTGGCTCAGTTGGGTAAGTGGCTGCCTTCGACTCAGGTCATGATCCCAGCGTCCTGGGATCGAGTCCCACATCTGGCTTCTTGCTTGGCAGGGAGCCTGCTTCTCCCTCTGCCTCTGCCTGCCACTCTGTCTGCCTGTGCTTGCTCGCTCTCTCTCCCTCTCTCTGACAAATAAATAAATTTAAAAAAATAAAAATGTAAGATCTTTAGAAAAAAAAAAAATCAGTGCCTTACCCAGGAGGAAATCTAACCATGTTTTAAGACTCATCTAGCTTTCGATCCATTCATCTAGTGCTGTGTAAGCACCAAGGCTCCCACTGGTTTCTTTTTTTCTGGGACTGTTATCCCAATCTGGGATAAGATTAGAATCAGAAAATGACCCAGGGAAAGCCAATTGTTGGTGGTCTTCAGCTCACCTAGGTAGAGCTCTTTCCCTCTCTTGAATTTTAGTTGATCTGGTCTATGTTGCTTCCCTAGCTCTCCAATGTATTTAAAATATTTTTGCAGTATATCAAACCCTCTTCTAGTCATTGTAGTAGGGACATTTGCCTGCTGGGACACATTACACCTTACCAGAAAGAAAGGAAGTTAAAATTGTCAAGTTTAGATGGGGATGTCAAAGGTTTGGGGGCAGATCCTAGGACGTGCATAAAGAGCATTTGTATCAGAGTACGTCTGTAATAGAACCCCATGGACATCAGGGAATTAGGAGAAAGTATGCTTCCCACAGAGGATGTGGGACCCTTGGATCAGATTAACTCAGACTTGAACCAATTTTATTTAATGATTGGTACTGCTAAACCTTTCTATTGAACTACCCTTGTCCCCATGAAGATTTCAAGAATCTATCTCCCTTTCAGTCCTGCCTTTCCTATTACCCATCATGCCTCTGAGCCCATTCATTTTTTAGCTTTGTGGAGGTGCAGTCCTATGAGTCCAGTATCCAGGTTTTCTCCACTCAGAGGGGATTCTAGTTTAATTTATAGCTGGTTTTCAACTTGGTTTCCATGGTTGGTCTACTTCACCAGCGTGATACTCTTTATCTAGGACAATCTTTTTTTTTCTCATCTTTAAAATCCACATGGGGAAGCAATCACGACATTTTGGGCAGGTACAAGTTCTTAGTGCACAGCACACATGCTTGTATTCTGACATAATCCTCTCAGTGGTTCTGTGAGATGAGGAAGTGCCCTCCACATTCAGGTGGGTATAGAAGGGTATAGCCAGCTGACATTCCCGCTTCAATAGATCAGAGAATTGAGACCCAGTGGAAGGGCCTCGGGTAATATGCTGTGGATCCTCTCATTTTTATTCATTTATGTATTATTTATTTTTTACAGAAACCTTGCAATGTAGGGATTATAATTTTATTTTTGAGCCAAGGAAATTATGTCCTAGAGACAAGGTGCCTGTCTCCATTGGTAAGTGATGGAAATGAAATTTAAACCAGGACCATACAATTCTTACATTTTCTATTTTACCATGTGAGGTTTTGAAGTGAAGAAGAGGCAGGGCCAGGGATGCCTGGGTGGCTCAGTGGGTTAAGCCTCTGCCTTCGGCTCAGGTCATGATCCCAGGGTCCTGGGATCGAGCCCTGCATGGGGCTCTCTGCTCAGCTTCCCCCTCTCTCTCTGCCTGCCTCTCTGCTTACTTGTGATCTCTCTCTTTGTCAAATAAATAATAAAATATTAAAAAAAAAAAAAGAAGTGGCAGGGCCAGTTTCCAATGATGAATCTCGTGGCATTTAAGCCCAGGGCTCTTCATTCCTGATCACACTGGCTTCTGAGAAGGAATGCATCTCTCTCTATCCTCAGAAAACAAATATCCCAGTGTCAAGAGCAACCCAGAGTGTGAAGAACTGAAGGAGATATTTGGTGAGAGCCCATACTCATGTTGCCTTGCAGATTATCTGTTCTGTGGCAAGGTCAAAGGTCAAAAGATTGGTGGCACCAAGACTATCCGATTCGCACTCCAGCCAAAAGGCAGTACGATCCACAAAAGTGCTCCATCTGCCCAGGGTTCAGCTGGAGTGGGCAAGAAAGCAGAGGAAGTGATCTTGGATGTAAGTAAGGTTGAGCAGGCCATCAGGGTCATCCCTGACCTACAGCCACTGCACAGAGTCAGCCTGATTAATCGATTTCCAAGTTTGCCTTGCTCCAACCTTTCCCAGGCCACACTATATAATTTTCAAAGCCATATTTAAAGGGAGAGGATCCAAGGGTGAAGTGAAGAAAGAGAGATCCTCAGGCCCCAAAGAAAACTAGAAATTGGCTTACTTTCCAGGCAGCATCGCTATCAGCCTTGGAGGAGGGAAATGGCACCAACGCCACTCCAGACCCTCCTTCCAGCCTGAGGAAGTTCCCAGGAGGGAACACAAGGAAATGGACAGAATTGCCCTGCATTGTGCATCCCGATCAATATTTCATTATCAATCTGCTATTGTCTGCAGGAATTTTCTCTTCAGACTCCTAATGGCCATCAGTAAATCTTGCTGATCAGTGCAGGATTTTGAATGAAGGCAATTTTTCACCAATCATCTTTCTCAGATTCGGTAAAATGGGCAGCAATTCATGTACGTTCTAAGCTCTCAGTCTCTTAAGTAAGCAAGCTCCTTTCGATTATCTCGGCTCACAGGGTTCATGAAATGTGGAGTCTGGACACTGCCCGAGCAGCCCTCTTTGAAGTAAAAAAGTTAATATCTGGTGCATCAGGTTGTCAAGAAATCTGAAAGTAGGGAGGGATATTTCAGGTCACCTTATATATTTCTTAAATGCATCCACTTATTAATTGAGTTGACAAATAATTTACTGGATCTCTTCTTTGTGTCAGGCATGGTGCTAGGTACTGGAGACTCACTCGTAAACAAGAGAGAAAATTTGTATGGATGATTTTCTGTAACAAAGATGGACTGAAGAAAGAGAGGTGTGCAGTGGAGGGATACCCTGATCTAGTAGTAACTGCCTCAGAAAAGATTACAATGAAGTGGAGACTGACGTAAACAACAGGAGCCAATCATGAAAAAACAAAGAAACAAACAAACAAAAGAAGAAAAACTAGGGAAATATCCCAAGTACAGGAAAATACAGAGTTGAAAGTTCAAAGCCAAGAAAGAGCTTGATTAGGTCAAAGATGGAAAATCAATGCAGCTGGAGATGTTTATGCCATTGAGTCTGGTTTTTATTTATACTTAAAAAAAGAATTTTATTTATTTATTTATTATTGTTTCTTTGCTTCCTTATTTATTTTACCAAGAAAGGCATTAAAAACTGAGACTAGCCAAAACAAAAGGCCATTCCATGGGAAGAGGCTATTTTTCCGAACACTTGGTGGGGCCTCGATGGATGGAAGTGAGATGGGAAAGAACACTCTGGACTCTGGGAGCAGGGGTTTTGCCCAGTGATATCATTGTGTCAACATGGAAAGTGCCATGAAATTGATGGACTGCACGAAGCAAGGTAGGTGCCCTTCTTTTTTCAATCCTGCATTAATCAGTAAAATATATTAATATACCCTCTCATTATTTATTCCAAAAATACTGATTAAATATCTACTCTGTGCTGGAGCCTGTTAACTCTTGAAGATTCTGTGATGATTAAAACTGGTCAGGGTCATACGGTGCTCATGTCAGTCAAGTCTGTCTGGACTGCACCATGGATAATTTCTGAAACGGGGGAACATTCCTTTTGTTTTTGTGGCTATTCCTGGAGTTTGGGACACATAGCAAAGGCCTAGATAGGGGAATCAGAGATTACCCAGAAGTCGTTACCCACTGAAACGTTAGGTGGGAGAGAATTCTGGCGAGGCGAGGCCTACATGTCACAGAGAAAGATCCTCACGGCTGCCGATGTTCCTGCTCAGTCTTCAAGGCCAACAATTACCAGCCAGTTTTTTTACCGCAGAAAAATGAGGCTGAGAGTTCAACAAGACCAAATCCAACCAGAGTGAGTCAAAGAGCTATGATTCCTTTTCCTTGTCCCACTGGTGGGGGCCATCTCTGGATCACTGAGTCCTGATGCTTCAGGACACTTTCTAATAAACTAAAACTGTGTCAGATGGTTTTGTGACACTTTTCAAAACAAAAACAAAAACAAAAAAGAAAACAGAACTCAGAGAATCTTAGCGGTCTGCTGATGAAAACAAAATACTAGAAAGGAAAAGGAAAAAAAAGTACATTAACAAAAAATTATTCACTGATGGTAGAAGGCCATTTTTGAGAAAATATACAAAATTGGCATAACAACTATTTAGTTAAGATGGCCAGGGTGGTTTGTAATATGCTGGACATTTTGTTTGCCTTTCATTATGTTTTCACAGTCTCAGGAGTCAAAGCTGTGTGAACTTCTGGAAGGTTCTATATTAGTTAACCATAAATAGTCCTGTCTTTCCCTTAAATTGGACATTCTTAGAAACAAGAATCGTATCATTTTTAGTCATGAATCATTTTTTGCCTAGCATGTTGCTGTCATAGGTGAAAAACAGATGGCTCTTAGATGAATAAATGAATGAATGTATGAATGCATGTTATGACCCAAGCCCTAAAGTTTATGAGTGACCAAAAGAGATCCAGCTTCAAGGGAAGGTCTGTATTTTCTAACCTTGCTTTAACTTTTCAGCAAAGCCTTCAAAGATCTTAGTAATGGTAAAAAAACAAACTTAGAAAAAGGAGCTTAAACAATACACACCAAGTTTTTAAGTCCCATGCCCCTTTTCAAAGCACCAAACATATTTTTTTTTCTGGTTTTATTGAGCTGTAATTGACCTACAGCATTGTATAACCTTAAGATTTGCAACATAATGATTTAAAACATGTATAAATCGCAAAATGATTGCCATGATACATTTAGTAAACAAACATCACTTCAAATAATAACTTTATGTGTGTGTGTGATAAGCACCAAGCTTCCCAGGGAGTTAGACGTAGGAAGAGGACAGGAAGAAATAAATACCATCCATCCCCCCCCATCCCTTTCTAAAGGACACTGGTCTTTGCTTTGCACACAGTTGCAATTCGATGATTAGCACATTCTAATTACCACCCAGAAGAGCAGCTCCCAACTAAGCCTCATTCTGACCAGCAGCCTGGACAACGTTGTCATCGAACCAGACACCGTCACAGCCGTGCACAGAATGATTCGCAGTGGAGGCAGAGAGAGCCAAGCCTGCTTTCGCTCAGCTTTACAAAGAGGAAACTTCACTTGAAACATACATTGCTTCCTCTGCACCAGCTAAGTACTCCTTTTGTTTTCAACCAGCCAGCAGATCAAAAGAATTAAGGAGATTAAAAAGCAGAGAAACTCAGTGACTTCATACATCAAAACAGGAAAGTGTTGAATGAAACCATTTCCAGGCGAAGTGACTATACAGAAAAGGATCATAAAAGGCACCTCAAGTTTGTTCGCCCTTCCCCCCATCCCATAGGAAATATGAGACCCGGAAGAGATTCAAGTGCAATCTACTTAGGTCTATGGTCTCGCTGGGGCAGGGGGGATTGAGAAGGGGGGTTGCTAATGGATATGCAACTTGGTACAACACTTTTGGAGAGCATTTTGGCAATAGGAACGGAGAGCCTTAAAACTCCTTTGATCCATTAATTCCACTTCTGGGAAGCAATCCTGAAGAATTAGCTCACAATTCATAGAAAAGCTCGTGTGTCTGAATGTGAAGCAAAGCTTGTCCATCATACAGAATTTAGAAAGCAATATCGATATGCTCCATTTGAGCAAATATTTAGAAATTTTGTTGGAGTATTATTCAACCCTTAAGATTATCTTTGCATAAAAATGGATGATGTGAAATGAACCGTACCGAGTAGAAGAAGCCTCTATGGGATTCACACGGGTTAGTAAACTTGGATTCATCCATTACATCTTAAGGACACCCTACTCTTTGCAATGGGGAACTTCAGGAACCTGACCTTAAATCCTCAGTCTTTGGGGTGACTCACTGAACGCAGCTTTGTTAGTGTTGAAATCAAGAGTGTTGAAATTTTAAATTACTTGGGAATTGCTTTGTTCTAAAGTGCGTCTAGGAAATGTGCATGGGAGTAGAACGTCTAATATTTAGCCTCGGTTGCGTCAAAAAGAGGACAGAGATTTTAAACCATTTCTCACTATGTGTGTGCGTGTGTCTGTGTGTGTTTTGTCTGGATGTGTTAAGTGAAACTAAGCTCAGTTGATAAAAAGGAAAATTTAAAGCCTAGAGAATCCTAAGCTGTGACTATTTCCTTTTTGCTAATGTGTAAACGTGGGCAGCTGAGGTAGTGAACCAACAGGGCACGGTGCCAATCACTAGAGATCTTGATTATTTCCAATTTCTGGAAGATGTGGTGATAAAACATTTGCATTTTAAAGTCTCATTTTGCCACTAGAAAAATAATGGATAATAATACCCTGCCCTTTATCATTCTTTAGTTGTTTGTGGGGATCCAAGGAGATAGTATGTGGAAGGAACTCATAAACTTCATAATTTTAAGGCTACATTTCTCAAAACTAGCTGACATTCAAGTGCCAGAAATAACCTTTAAAAAAGTAAGCAGAACCTCATAATCAAAAAGTTAGAATAAAAGAAAGAAAGAATAAGAAAAGGATAATCCTTTATATCAACACTACCATTACGTAGAGTTCAATTTCATCAATTGTGCCATCGTTTACTTTTCTTGGTTTGTAAATCAGTATGTAAACAATGTGTATGTATTATATTTGATTGATATGACTTGAGCTTTTTTATCTATAAAAGTTTATTCTCTCTGTTCCTTCCTCTCTCTCTCTCTCTCTGTTCCTCTTTATTCCTTTCTCCCCCTCTCTCCCTTCCTTCTCTCTCTCTCTCATGTACTTAGAGAAAAAAAACAAGTCCTTCTTTCTGCCATGTTTCTCATATTCTGGATTTGGCCTTGTGGTGTCATTAAACATGTTCTACTTTCCCCTGTAAATGCTGAGCCTTGATGGAGACCCAGTTGAGCCATTTCATGTTTGATTTTTTTTTAATATTTGTAAATACTTGTCTACATTTTATAACTTCAGGAATCATATCTTGTTATGTCTCTTTTTTGATGTTAAGGTTCATTCATCCATTTTTAAGTTCTCCATTATCTTTTCACCTACTAGGTTTAGCCATCATTGAGGATCATTGTCGAGACATCTTATTACCTTAAGGGGTGGGAAAAAAAAAATCTATTCTTAGGAGCTGAGGGAATCTTCTATGAAGAACTTCACTCTTCTACTTTTAAATGATCTTGGGACATAATTGGTATGGGAAAGGCAGGATTAATGATTGATTTCCCCCTCCTCTCTTTCCCCCCCTTCTACCAGTTTTTAGAATAATGGGTTTATGCCTTGGCAGTTTCCTAAAGTGATTAGTGAGATTGATTTTTGTGTCATTACAAAGTCAAAGATGATGAGTTCTAATCTATTATAACCCGGTTTCCTTTTGATATTTTAATTGTTCCTTTTTTTTTTATCAGTGAGATGCTGGTCACATTGGTGCTGATGACCTTTATTGCCATAGCTCCAGTAGGCATTGATAGCTTTTATGTTTTCTGGTAAATAAATATATTATGCTTCTTTGTACATTTCCTGTTTTAGATCTAGAATCAGGCATTTCACCAAGAATTATTGATTCCTTTTAGCATGAAATAGTATTTGGAGTTGTCAGTTGTCAACCATGTCAGTACAAGAAACTAGGATACAGCTACTTCTTCTAAAGATAAAATGCATTGTATATTTATAAAATATTTCTAATTCACATTTAAGATAAAGGGTATTAACTTACTTAATTTTGTTATTTTCCTTTTTTTCTTTTTCATTAAAAATCTTAGTCTGGAAACAAATGTTGGGTATTTAGCTTTTTTACTGATATATTATATGTACATATATAGTTTTTATTATTTATTTTTAATTTATTTATTAATTTGTATATATGTATATATATGTATTTATATATGTCTATATAAATTATATATATATTAACAAAAACAACATTATTACTGACAACATGAGTACTAAATACTAATTATGGTTTTGTTAGATTTCAGTTCTTTTTATCCTTATAATGCATCCCCCAAAGCCTGTGGAGTCAAGTAGTATTTTTTTAATCCACCAACTTTATATACAGTTAGAATCTTGTTTTATTTTATTTTTAATATTTAGGGAGCCTTTCTATTTCATTCTGGTTTAATTTTGTTTCATAATTATGAAGTCATTTGTACATTTCCAAAGACAAAATTGCTTGACAAAGTAGAGTTAGAGAAATTTAGCTTTTATTCCATCCTCTCCACTCTTTTCTACCCCTTCTCCCATATATGACTACTCTTAATAGGTAATCTTTATCCACACCTATTTACGCCTGTACTAATAGACTAGATGAAGCTGAAGAAAGCATTACTGAATTGGAAAAATGAAATCCAAAGGAATTACCCAAATGTAGCACAGGGATGATAGATGGAAGAAGAGAAAAATATTCATATCCTTAAATTCAAATTTTAGAAAACAAGAAAAATTGAGAAATAATGAATTAAGAATTCTATTCAGCTAGCAAAGAAAAACAGAGTAAACACAAAGTAAATACTAAAAGGAAAAGTATAATAAAAGTTATAAAGCAGAAATTAATGAAATAGAATACAAATGAGTAGTAGAGATATTTAGCAGGATCAAAAGCTGTTAAGAAAAAAAAGAATAAAATAATTCTCAGAAAATAAGGAAAGTATGATAAAATAAAATGTTTCTTAGTTGTGACAAATATACCATGGTAATGATATGGGAAACTGGGTGAGGAGTATATGTGACCTTGCACTATATATGAAACTTCTCTGTAAATCTGAAACTATTCTAAAATTAAAGTTTATTTAAAAAATAATTATTTGGGGCACCTGGGTGGCTCAGTGGGTTAAAGCCTCTGCCTTTGGCTCAGGTCATGGTTCCAGGGTCCTGGGATCAAGCCCAGAATTGGGCTCTCTGCTCAGCAGGGAGCCTGCTTCCTCCTCTCTCTGCCTGCCTCTCTGCCTACTTGTGATCTCTGTCAAATAAATAAATAAAAATCTTTTAAAAAATAATAATTATTAGGCTGAAAAAGAATTCTTGTAGGATAGATGTATTGGACTTCCCCAAGGATTGGTCCCACAGGAGTGGTCCTGTGCTAGGAGATTCTCTGGAAAGAACCAGTGTATTCTGAGATACTGAAAGTTATTACAGGGTTGTAGTAAGGACATACCTAGAGCATAAAGGAAAAATACAAAGGTGGTGTTGGAAGGAATCCGTGTGCAGACTTCTTTATGCTCTCTCCCTTCCACACACAGCTCACTCTTGTCTCAATCTCAGAACAAAAATGTAGAAACGTGTGTCTCCCCTAGACTACCATGGAAGACCTTTAATGTAATTCCTTGCTTCTGTACTTGCCACACACTGTTCTGTGTCCCCAGCAGTGACATCTCCAAGTACAGAAGCTAGGAGATCCTTCTTAGCAAGAAAATTAGACTGCCTCAGTCCTCTGCTCAAAGATTTTCCAATGACTCACCACCAGGTTTTGAAGAAACTGGAAAATTTTTAACAGGGCCTACAAGGTCCTACATGGTCTGGCCCTGCCTACTGCTTAGACTTCACCTTGACACAGCTGGCCCTCACTCTTTTTTTTTTTTTTTTGGAGAGCAGACTCCACACCTAGTATGGAGCCCAAAGCAGGGCGCAAACTCATGACTTTGACCCTGACCTGAAATCAAGAGTCCCATGCTTTATCCCCATAAGGAGCTATTTCTAAAGATAGCCGGGTCAGGCTTCCTACATGAATATTTTTCTGCACAGAAGGACAGAAGTTTTTGGTTTTTTTTTTAATATGGATAAGTAGATAGATAAATAGATAAAGACAGGGACGCCTGGGTGGCTCAGTTGGTTAAGCGGCTGCCTTCGGCTCAGGTCATGATCCCAGCGTCCTGGGATCGAGTCCCACATCGGGCTCCTTGCTCGGCAGGGGGCCTGCTTCTCTCTCTGCCTCTGCCTGCCACTCTGTCTGCCTGTGCTCTCTCTCTGGCTCTCTCTCTCTGACAAATAAATAAATAAAATCTTAAAAAAAAAAGATAAAGACAGAGAGAGAGATAATATAAATTATATGTAAATATAAATTATACATAAATTTATAATTATTTAAATATAAAGAGAGTATAGGTATATTTATGTAAAACTGAGCTAACTCAATATTTTGTGTATGTAATAGCTCATTTTATATACCAACCTGGCTAGACCATGGTGCCCAGTTATCTGGTCAAACACCAGTGAGATGTTGTATTAAGGTTATTTTTAAAGATGTGATTAACATCTAAATCAGTACCATCCATAACTAACCTCCATAATGTGAGTGGATCTCATCCAATCTGTTGAAAGTTCCAAGAGAGGAGACAGAGCTCCCTGGAAGAGACATGACTTCTGTCTGCTGTCTTCAGACTAATGATTGCATCATTAACTCTTGCCTGAGTCTCCAGCCTCTGAGCCTGCCCTAGAGATTTTGGACTTCCCAGTCCCTATGACTATGTGAACCAATCGTTAAAATAAACAAATCTTTCTGTCTCTTCCTCTTTCTCTCATTGTCTCTCTCAGTCTCTGCTGTTTCTCTCTATATATATTTATACTATGTTATACTATATATAAGTAGTATTATATTATAACATATTACATATCATATATATAAAAATTCTTATTCTTTTTTTTTTCTACTTTCTTGCTATTCTATTCTGTGCAGGTTTCATAGTTTATTTACCAGTCCCTATAATGGCCTTTTGGGTATTTAAGTAGTTTTCAATTGTTTGACATATTAAAGTACTACGATAAATAGCTGTGTATCCTGTAGTTCATGTTCTCGTCAGTGTATTTCAGGAGTAGATTCCTAGAAACGAAATTACTGGGTCATAAGACTTTCCTTGGTATTTATTAGGTGCTTTAAAAAAAAATCACTTTAATGAATGCCCTTCAGTCACCTCTACTTGGGTATAACGTACCCTTTAAAGCATGCTTTGAGTCTGAAAAAAAAAAAGAATAATTTTGTATATTATAAATGTGTTATTGTATATTTTAAGGGCTCAGCTGTGGAAATGGGAGAACTAGAAATCACAGATAATGGTGCATCCCAGAGGTCAAGGGTTTGTTAGGGAAGACATGTGAAGAACATGGTTTGAAATAGAAGGAATGTACATAAAGAAGCAATAAAAATTCAGGTTCTGGTTCAACTGGAGGAAGCCATATATGTCTGTGAAGAGAAATCCCCACTTCCCGAGGAGATGAGCCTAAGAGAAGTTACGATGAGGGACAATTTAAAACAAATGCTCTTTAAACAACCACAAAATTATCTTCTACTTCCAATTAACATGTGGATTCAAAACAACCCAATTTGTCTGTGGCCAGAGTAACTAA
Source organism: Mellivora capensis (assembly GCA_004024625.1). NCBI lineage: Eukaryota > Metazoa > Chordata > Mammalia > Carnivora > Mustelidae > Mellivora > Mellivora capensis. The sequence continues at coordinate 10,732 of PISX010002418.1, read as the reverse complement.
AATATAATTGGATTTTCAATATCTCATATTTTTGAGCTAATTTCTTTAACAAGGAGTTGATTAGACTAAGAACTGTGGAAGTGAGTAATGTGCCCCGGGGCTCCCTGATAACTTCAGGAAGAGGAGACAGAATGTTAAGAACTTGAGTCTTTGGGGGAAAAACAGGGGGAGAGATTAGGGAAGGAAATGTGTGTAAACTGGTCTTTCTGGGACCCTTGTATTGACTAGATGTTCAGGAATATGAGGACATAGTTCAGGAATATTTGTGGATCAGGCTTAGCACAGGGACTGATCTGAGACTGCAAAGAAAAGTGTTTCAAGTTGCAACATTGAGGTAGATCCAGGGACCTTTTACTTTGTTACGGACTCAAATGAAGAGTTCAAATGTTAAGGACTAGGTCTGCTTTTCTTGGTAATATGCATTCAGTGCCTGAGACACACTATGTTTTCAATGAAAATGTTTAAAAATGAATGAATAAATAATGAATTAATGTTAAAAACTCATTAGAGGGACACCTGGGTGGTTGAGTCAGTTAAGCTGCTGCCTGCTGCCTTCCGCTGTCTTCAATCACATCCCACTACCTGGGATCGAGTCCCGCATCAGGCTCCCTGCTGAGCCTGATTTTCCTCTTTTCCACTCTGCCTGCTTGTGTGCTTCCTCTCTCTCTCTCTCTCTCTCTCTCTCTGACAAGTAAATAAATAAATAAAATCTTCAAGAAAAAAAAAACTCACTAGAAAATATAATTATACTTCCTAATAAGAGCGGGATCCTTCGGTAGCTTATAGACTTGGCATACATTACAATCTCAATAAACATTTTATCGATGCTATTTACCCCCACCTCTGTCTTCTTCCAAGGTCCTAATTATTCCAGAATGAATCCATGGGGCTCATTTAACTCAGTCTGGTTGGCCATTTATTTTTTAAGGGCCAAACACACTTCATCCTTTGTTCTTTTTTAGTCCCAAGATTAGAAGCATTTGGGGGCACAGTTTGTCCTTTTTGCATCCCACTCCCCACCCCCACCCCCCAGTTACTTTTAAGAACAAACGCAAAGACAGAGTCTTTTGGCCTTGGGGCTTCCTTTGTTGATCAGTATGGGGGAACCGGGGAATTGGAAAAACAAAATAGCAAAGGCAGGCTATTGGAAATGTTCAGCTTCTTAGAGTTTTTCCAGTCTGGATTCCTGTACTCTTTCTATTCTCTTTCTCAGAAGGTATCTGCTATAGACTTCATAAACAGTTGAGTCCTACCAGAATTCATACATTGAAGCCTTAATACCCAATGTGATGGTATTTGGAAATGAGGCCTTTAACAAGTTATTAGCATTGAATGAGGTCCTGAGGGTGGGGCCCTCTTGATGGGATTAATACCTTTTTAAAAAAGAGAAAGAGGCTTCTTTGCACTCAGGGCCTTATGGGTTTTGTTTATTTGTTAGAGTTTGTTGTGGGTTTTTTTGCCATCCTCCTTTCTGTCACAGGATGCTTGCACATGCTGTTCTCTTTGATATTGAAATTCTTCCCATGTTCTCTTGAGACAGTTAACTCGGGACCTCCCTGCCTTGCTTCTTGGAGATGAAGCTATTAAATGTGAATCAGAATCTTATATACTAAAGCAACAGTGATCATTAGAGCATTATTTTACACAGTGAAAAATTGAAAACATAAATATGCACTAATATTGGGATAATTAAAGAAGTTAAAGGATAACCTATATTGGAATATTATGCATTCATTTAAAACATACTTAAAAATTCAATAAACTTGTAATATGCTTATAAAATTAAATTAAAAATAATAACACACAATTATATGGGATGAATTAAATGAAATTCTAATTCTCTAAAAATCAAATTTGTGTGTATGTGCACACATTAGTACATATATACACACCAAAAAAAAAAACCAACCCTACACTTGTGTTCACAAATATGTAAACTGTAATGTCATTGAGATAAAATCATAGTTGATTTTTTAAATTTTCTTATTTCTACATTTGGTACCCCCCTCATCATAGCACATACCCTCTCCAATGTCCATCACCCAGCCACCCTGTCCCTTCCCTCCCTCCCTAGCAACCTTCAGTTTGTTTCCTCAGATTAAGTTTGTAAGTTTTCAGAGATCAGTGGCACAAATGTTGTGTGGGGCAGGAATGGTGAGATAATGTCTCTCAAATTTCTTTGCACTGGTATAAGAAGGATTTGGGACTCTACATGGAAGCCTGGGCAAGTGTGACTGTCATGTCACGGGTATGGTTCTTGTATTGATTTCCACCCCTACACATTCTGATAATAACATCAGAGAACCTTCTTTTGGAGCAAGAGGAGCATGAAAAACAATGGCCGTTTACAACAGACAAATAAAACCATACTGGAGATGGCTGGTTCTCTTCTGCTTAGGGCTGAACTCAGCATTTGCTTTTCTTAGCCTATGATATCCCACAAACCTTGGCCCTGTCAGAGACAAAATTTATCTTCTGAGGCTGGAGAAAAAAGTAGGAAATGTGTTGTGTTCTTCCAAGGCATTCACAGGCTTTGTAAAGTCAGAGAAAAGAGAGGGGGAGAGAAGAAGAGAGACAGAGAAAGAGAGACTATGAATCTCATTTTATAATCCTCACTCCTTATGACCAAAATGAATCACAAAATCCTTTGGAAAACCATACAAATATCTCAACAATGACAGTTTAAAAAAAAATCCAGAGGCAAAATAGACAGTAGTCAGGGAGTTACCCAAGGTGAATCTTCAGCAGAGACAACTGAGCAGCCGTTTTCACAGAGACATGTGAGTTGGAATTCTGGCCTGTTTGCTGTGTGACTTTAGACAAGTTACTGAAATGGAATTCTCATACCCTCGTTGCGTCATGATACTTACTTTGAGGGATTGTTTAAATATTAGAAATGATGTACGTAATAGAACTAGGTTCTATTGGTTGTTAAATAAATAAAGGTGGTTTACCTTAATCCAAATTTGACTGTTGAATGCTTAGGGTGGGATTTTGCTGGAAATAGGAAATCTCAATATTTGGGTACATATCAAGTATCATAACTTCAAACTCATGAACATCAACAATTATCAAGAGCTCTGTTAATCTTATGAGAGAGTTTGGGTTCCTCAGTTTATAGAGAGTTGTCTAAAAGACATGCAGCTGGCCCAGATTTCTAGGATTTGAAAACCCATCATTGGGTTGAGCTGGACAATCTCAGAAACACTGTGGCATTCCCTGCTTTCCACCCCTTCTTTCCATCATCCATCTTTACCATTAATAGCACCTTCAGAAGGGGAGCCATTTGGCATTGTGACCAATGGTTACTTTGAGGAATATTAAAACAAGTTTTCTAAAACTTGTCTTTTTGTAAATACCATATTGAGAACCATGTCTGCAATAACCCATGGGATTTTCTTTATTTCTCTCTGCTCTCAGCACCAGGAATACTCATGCTTCAGTCAACAGGTTTTTGTTTTATCTTGTAGTCATGTTGAAATACTTAATTTCCCATTTTTTCCCTTTCCTTTCTATTACACAGGACAACACCCCAGATAGAGTAGTAGACATTTGCTATATATTTTGTGTAGATAGATAGATTATATATAGATAGATATCTCCATGCTGGGCTCATCCAACTGTTCCTTTTGCCTTAACTTCTTTCTTTATTTCAATTTCACTTGTAGTCTGTGCCTTTCTGTAAGCCACCCTAAAACATTTTTGGAGGAAATACAGTGAAGAAAGAGAAAAGAAGGATGGGGAAAGCCAAAATAAGAAGGAAGAAAAGAAATGAGGAAAGGAAAACATGAGATATTTTAATAAGTAAATGGTCTGTGCCTATTTGAATTACATTTCTGGCAGAAGGATAATTACAAAATTTTGATTTTAACAGATCAAGAGTTAGGAGATAGATATTTGAGAAAGACATAAGAGAAATGCTTGCGGAATGTAGGGTCATCATCTTGGAAGTGATTGCCAACAAGGCTATCCATCTTTCCTAAGGGAGTGAATAGTGAACCTAAAACCAGAGCTTGAACCTCTCAATAGTTAACTGTTGAGAGAGTTCTGCATTAACAAAAGCAAATCCTAGTATTTTAGTCTGTTGTGGTATCAGAGATTGTGAGTTTTCCAGGTTTTTCTTCAACCTCCAGCAGGTTTTGAGGACATGAACTTAGGGTGTTGCAACTGTCTGCAGGGCCTTTTGCTATTCTTAAAACCTGCCAACTTTCTGATGCTCTAAAAGGGGGGGGGGGACCAGCACATAAGCAAGAAAATAAAAGATACTAGATAAAAAAATCTGTTTAAAGACAGTACATACACCAGCCCCAGGGTATTTCAAATATTTATAATTCTTTACATATTTAATCTTTAAGAGTTCTTGAGATGCTATGTTCAGAATGTGATACTAACATCAGTGGCTCAGTGCTGATACTATCAAAGTCATTGAAGACATAGAGAAGGCGAGAGGTAAAGGAAATGTATGAAGAAGACAAAATAATCAAAAGTCCTAAAGCACCCCACGTGACGAGATTCATAGAATGACAGAATTGAAAGGAACCTTGGAAATCCCATCTCTTTGTTTCACAAAGAGAACACACTATACCATGGGGAGGTTTTCCAGCATGTCCATAGTACTCAGAACTGGGTATCTCTAGATCAAATCTTGGTGCTTTCATATGAGATAAACAAACAGTGGCTTGCCAAAATCATAAAATATTAACTTGAATGACATGGCACGATCTTGACATAGGTTGGACTGGCATATACCTGAAAGATACTCACTGTAGAAGTTAATAAATCCAGCTGTCAACCAATACATATTTATTATGGGTTTATCTTGGTGCCACGGTAGTAGGAACAAGGAGAAAGGTTGGAGAAACACTTGATAAAGGTACCATCTCTGACTTTCAGAGAGCTTCCATTTTAATTGAATCACGGGAAAATGTACCAAATGATTCATGATTGTCCAACAGTGTGTAAGTTGCATGGGCTATGACCTAATGACACTCGGGCTCATACTGCAGTTTGTCTTGTCCAACCCTGATTCATTGAAGATAAATCTCCTCTAAGAACCGTTAAATCTGCTGAATGACGACTCATGTTTTCCAAGGGCAGCCCATTCCATTTTAGAACATTCCAAATCACCAAAAACATCCCCATTATATTAATCGCAGACTCCCTTTCATTTCCTGTGTATAGAATCACAGGGGAGAACTTTATTCCCCCATCTATGCAGCAGTCCTTTAGGTATTTTAAGATACTTATCATGGCTTTTTTTCCATCCTGTGTATTCCTTCAATTGTTCTCCAGACAACATGGATCCTGGTCTCTCCACTACTTGGGTACTCCCCAGAAAGTAACCCAACACTCCAGGTGTGGTCTTGTTGGCTCAGAAAGGAGTGGGATGATTGCCTTTTGTTCTGAAATGTTGTTTCTATTTCTGTTCTTGTTGCATAAGACTGCATTAGTATTTTGGCAATAACATCACATAGTTGACCCATACTGAGCTCAAAGTCAATTAAAACCCTTGAGTCTTTTTCCCATGTGTTATTGATATATTCCCTCCCCCAATTATTCATGTGTGGAGTTGTTGGCAGTTTTTACTTTTAAATTTATATCCATGCCTGTTAAATTTCATCATGTTTTGTTTTATTGCAGCTTTTGGAACTTTTTCTTGATTCCCTTTTAACTCTCCTTCCCGGCTCTGTGTCATGGGCAGGTTGATTTAGCCATATGTGTTCTTGTCTAAGTTAAGAAAAAACAAAACAAACCAAAAAACTAACAAAAGACTACCTGTTGCTTAGGGGTAGGCCAATGTCATGACTAAAGGGTGTGTTCTTGCAGGGTTAAACCCATCCATTAGTTATCGATCTTTGGGTCATATAATGTAGCATATAGTTAATGTAGCTTTGGTCATGAACATCCTGAGATTGGACAACAATGATCAGAAAGAAGTTCCTTGGAATGTCAATAATAGTGGAACCAAGCAGAGCTATGTCATGGACATGATTTATCTATTTACTTGAGAAAGGGTCTTTCAGTGGTAATTTATAATAAGGGTCAGTTTAGCTTGATTAATATTTGAGTCCATATTTTCTATAACTTTTTAAAAAAATTTTATTTATTTTTTTAATTTATTTTCAGTGTTCCAGAATTCATTGTTTATGTGACACACCCAGTGCTCCATGTAATACGTGCTCTTCATAATACCCACCACCAGGCTCATCTGACCTCCTACCCCCTTCCCCTCTAAAACCCTCAGTTTGTTTGAGTCCAATGTTGATTAAATACTCAGCTAGTTTGAGCTTCTGTAATGAGTACCATGGACTTAGTGGCTTACAAACAATAGAAATTTACTTCTCACAGTTCTGGAGGCCAGCAGTCTGAGATCAGGGTGCTAGAATGATCAAGTCCTGGTGAGAATCCTCTTTTGCTTGCAGACTGTTGATGCCTTGTTGTACCATCATAGGGCAGAAAGAGAGACAGCTAGCTCTCTGTCCTTTCTGAAAAGGACATTTATCCCATTTGTGATGGCTCTAGCTCCATTACCTCCCAGAGGTCCCACCTCCAAATACCATCACACCGAGGGGTAGCTTTCAACATATGAACTTTGGGAGGACACAAACATTCAGTCCACAACAGATGCCTGATAAAACCCAGATATATTACACCTCTGATCTGATTACAGCTCTGATCTACAATCCAGTAATTCTATTAAAAGTAGATAGAGGGTGGCATGATAGTGAGTTTACCTTGCTTATTTTTTTAATGGAATTAAACCCCTTAATCTCTCTAAACTGAGTGTACCTTACTTATTCTTTAATGGAACAAATCCCTTAATCTCTCTAAACTTTAATTTTCCCATCTGCTAGGTGGGCCTAGAATTATCTGCTTCACAGTCAAGATCAAAATTTCCAATAAGAGCCACCTGACCCATTTGAGTCAATCGGGTAATGTTAGCTCTTACAAAAGAAAAACTGGCAAAAAATTAAAAAAAAAAATAAAATTGCAATGGAGAAGTCAAAGATCATTATAATGTCAAACCTGAAAGACCAGAAGAATAGATGAAAAATTATATAGGAAACATGTTTTCAAAAGCACTTTCCTGTAGCCCAATTATCATCAGCCATTGATGTATAAACAATAAGCTTCTCAAAATGATATTTACCTGGTCCCCATTGGCCTCCTTTTGGACAACACTTCATTAACCATAATTGTATGTTACTTGTGTCAACCAGAAAGAGGCTGTAAAGCAATGAAAACTATTTATTTGGGGTCTTTGGGATTATGATTCTGGAAGCACAGGGTTCACCGAAAGTGAAAGCATGCTCTAAAGCAGGCTTCTGAAGGCAACACCTACAAGCTTACATAACTTGTTTTGAAAGAATTATATTAGTGCTGACAGAATTCAACTATCTAATACCCAATTGTCTCTGTAGCTAACAGATGTTACATCACCTCTGTTTCAGTCCAAAGTAGGATATGTCCCAGAAGGTGGTCAAGGTACAATTGACAACAGTCAAGAATTTATGACGTTTGTAAAATTGAAATAGGAGGGGTACCTGGGTGGCTCAGTGGGTTAAGGGTCAGGGTCCTGGGATCGATCGAGCCCCGCATGGGTCTCTCTGCTCAGCAGGGAGCCTGCTTCCCCCTCCCCCTCTGCCTGCATCTCAGCCTACTTGTGATCTCTCTCTGTCAAATAAATAAATAAAATCTTAAAAAAAAAAATTGAAATAGGAGACCAGGATTGGCCCTGCTTCCTCAATATCTTCCAGGATCCTCTTTTGAATGACTCTCTTAGCAATGCTTACCTCCCTTTGGAATCTTCTCTCATACTTGTATATATGTGAAAGAGGTATCCATAGATTTATTTAAGATAATTCTGAATTTGGGGCACCTGGGTGTCTCCATCAGTTGGACATCTGAATCTTGATTTCAGCTCAGATCATGATGTTGGTTTCATGAGATTGAGCCCCAAATTGGGCTCTCCATGGGGCATGGGGCTGGCCTGAGAGTCTCTCCCTCCCTCCCCTCCTTAAATAAAGAGTGTTTTGAATTTGAGCTCTCTGTTCATCTGCACTAAACTTCACCCCTTCAATTCAAGTCAGTGAGACCTGACTGCATTTAAAGAACCCTATGTTCTTTTCCTTTATTTTGTACACTAGAGGCAGGGAGGGTGTTCATGCAGCCCCTGGTGGTCCCAGGGAGGAAAGGGCAAGGTGACAAGGGAAGGGATCTTAGGTGGTCCTCCAATAATAATTTTTTATCAGCTCTTTTAGTATCCTGAGACCTGAGTGATCAAAGATGAGGTCTGTGTGGCCGGTACCCCTTGCTGCTTTCCTAATGATTAATAATCTGATGCAGATTAATATTTTAAAAGCATACCCAGGGATAATTCATGAGATGAGATGGCGTTCATTTCCTTTCTACCACACCCCCTTAGACATGGCATCATGTGGAGCTCTGTTGTGTGCATGAGGGAAAAAAAAAAGTGCACCCTGGTTTAATGAGGTCGAGTTGGTGCCCAAGCATTGGCATGTTTCCTGCCACAATGATGTCCCTGGGCATTTTTTGGCATTGGGCAAGAGCAAGGCTATACCTTTACCACTCAGGCTCCTCCTCCTTTTTTTTTTTTTTTTTTTTTTTAATCATCACCCATGCTCTACTGGGTTTAAAACAAAATTAAGAAATACTACACCAATAACTCCAGTATTGCATTTTAAACACTTGGCACTCTTTATGCGGCTGTTGAAATGTTCATGCTAATGTGTTAGCAAGATCACATACATTAGTCCAGATTTCGTGGCCCTTTAAAGTCTTGTGGTCTGCGCAGTTGCCTCGATGCCTGGCTCTCCGGCCTGGAGGAGGAAAGATCCCTAAGAATGCTGCTTCCTTCCCACCCCAGAACCCTTCACGCAGCCCAGAGTCAGGATTTGCCAGGTGGGAGTTGCCGGCTGGTAAGCTCATTGGAAAGTGTGGGTTGTAGAGCAACGCAGATGGAAGGAAGGGCAGCATTCACTCAGAATTATGTCTGAAAGTGATGGGCTTGGGTTTGTAGTGGAAAGCAGCACAGGATAGTTTGAATCCTTTCCTAGAAGGATCTGGCTGTCTCCTCTGTGGTGATTGGGGAATCACTGCTGTGACAAATGTGGCACAGTATGGGGACCAAGATGGGGCCATGGCCCTGCCTTCTTTCAGCTGGTTCCCTGTGCCGTCCCTGTAAGCAAAAGCCACTGAAGAGAAAACCGATTAGCAGGCTTCCCTTGGAGCGCTGGGGGCAGCAGTGGCCCCATTATCCCAATTTCCCATTCGCCCCATGCCAATGTTCAGTGAGGCGGCCAAATGGAGCTGCCCACTTCACTGTACCCACTCATTTGACTTATTAGTAAGATGGTAATTATGTGGGGAGGAATGCAGGGCAATGAAGGGGAGGTGAGAGAAGCAATTTGTCCGCAATGGGATGACAGCCCAGATACCTCCAAATCTGTGCCTAGGTGAGAGGGATGAGAGGAGAAGGAAGACAGACAAGAGGAAAAGGAAGACAGACAATCTGAAATCATGAGTGACCATCTCATGTACTTTTTTAGAGACTTGCTTACAGGGAATGACCTCTGTAATCAGGCCATCTACCCTCATGTCCTTATGAAACAGCTACCCACACCACAGCCCAAAGGGGCACCTTTGAATAAGGAAAGTGCATTGCTTATGGGTGTTTTTTTTTAGACAGTTATAGCTCCCTATTTCTTTTAACTAGATTAGTGGTGCCTCTTTATAAAGAGTTAAAATTCAGTTTGTGCTAACTGTAGACAAGCTAATATGAGGTCTTGCCCAGCAGCTGGGCTAAGTATGCAAAACGAGAAGCATCCTTTATGCATTCATTCACCAAATATCTGATGAGGACTTACTATGTACTGGATACTGTTCCAGGTACTGGGGACAGAGCAGTGAATCAAATAGATACATCTTGACATTCAAATTCTTGACATTCCTATAGAGCTTACATTTTCTGTGTGTGTAGGGGGGAAAACAGAACATATATCAGCAAATAAATAAATAATATTAGATAGTATAAAATGTGATCATGACTCAGGATGGGGGTATTTTAGATTGTATGAGTGAGTGGCTCTGTGAGTAAGGTAGGATTTTTTATAAGATCTGGGGTCTGGAGGTGGGAATAGAATGACTGACAGAAGGCAAAGGGACATACAAGACCCTAAGGTAGAAATGAAGTGGTCATTTTGAGTGACAGCAACAAGACAAGAAGGGTTAGACAGAGTGCCCACAGAAAATATGGTCAGGGATGACAAAAGAGGATACATAGGAGATGTGATCCCCAACCATGATGAGTTGTTTAAATTTCATTCTAAGAATGTGGGAAGAGCTTTCATCAAAAGGTTGACATAATCAAGTTCATAGTTTTGAAATATTTCTCTCATGCTGAATGGAGAATCATTAGATGGAGGGAAGAAAGTAGGAAAACCTGGGGGCCATTCTGCCCAATAACAGATGTAAAAAGGCTAGCACTCAGGGGTGTCTGGGTGGCTCAGTGGGTTTAGCATCTGACTCTTGGTTCAGCTCAGGTCCTGATCTCAGGATCATGAGATCGAGTCCTATGTTGGACTCCATGCTCAACATGGAATCTGCTTAAGTTTCTCTCTCCTCCCCACCCCACTCTCTTTTTCTCCCTCAAATAAATAAATCTGTTGAAGAAGAAGAAGAAGAAGAAGAAGAAGAAGAAGAAGAAGAAGAA